>CM032639.1:20212256-20443910 GCA_019097785.1 Fraxinus excelsior | reverse complement strand
ACCTTGTAATATATTAATGAGCTCTCTACAATATATATCCAATTGAATAATCACTCATTTAAGTTTCTTCATCATTTATACTTTTTATAGGTCTTTTCGCTCTATGATATTTAATTAAATTTATACAGATGGAAAATTAAGTAAAGGAGTAAACAAGGACGGGATTGCCTTCTACAACAATCTTATTAATGAGCTCCTATCAAAGGGTTAGAAATCTCTCTCTCTCTCTCTCTCTCTCTCTCTCTCTCAAACAAATGTGTTCCATATATATAATGAATAGGTATACAACCTTTTGCGACGATCTATCATTGGGATCTTCCTCAAGCACTAGAAGATGAGTATGGTGGCTTTCTAAACCCTCGCATTATGTAAGTAAATCTAGTTAGTTTATATTATCTCAATGAAATAGGTAAATCTTTTTTCTTAATATATATGCTCGTAATCACATGGGATGGGACTCCAACCAAAAATAAAAATAAGGCTACATCGGAAAAATTATAAACTTTAAATGTCATCCATCGCCAGTATCCAAGGCAAGAAAAGAAGATGGATCTCTTGGCATTGGTAAATATTTAGCAAAATATGATATTAATCCCGTTAGTCTTGGCTTAGGATGACGCCGGCAGAATATTGATTATTCTGCAGGCTAATTCCAACGGATAATTAATATGGAAGAACACAAGAGAAAACACCAAGAAAACAAAAAAAGATTTTTTATTATTCATTCAATGATCGAGAAATAACCCACAAGTTGGATTCTATAGCTAATAAAATCATAATTATCGAAATTTTGCCAAAAATAGCAAAATCCTAATATTCATATCAAAAGAAAATACATAATAAAAGAAATAATATCCCCAAAATATGGTTTAAATCGAGTTCATAATCTATGTTAAAAAGGTAAACGAAATATTATCAAAAAATGAAAAAAAAATTACTAAAATAGGGAATTCAGAAAGGAAAAAAAAAGATTTTGCCCTCGAAATCGATATGCACCAAGCAAAGCTAGGTGATCACAATGTGTGTGTCGAAAAGAGCTTTCTAAATTGAGGTCATAATCGTAGTCAAAGTTATGACAAAAATACCAAAACGTGTCCAAAAACGACCCCAATTAGGAAAGATCGTCGATTACTTTTTATTTTTACGCTTATCTCCCAACTCATAATTAACGAGCTATCTAACAACTCGACTTCGTCTTACTAGGAACCTCTTGTGTCATAGGACCTTACCTTCAAGTTTGGGATATTACAAATCCATTGACCCTAAATGCTCAAAATATAAAATGTCTAAACAGTCTTATTGAATCCATTTCACACTTCTACCGGACAATAAAACTTTTGTTTGAAATTAAATGTAGATAGACTAATGTTCTTCAAGTCCACTAGTTTACCTTTTATCAAGCAACGCTTAATATCATTCCAGAAATCATGTTTCCATACCTTACATTTTACGAAAATCACTATCGTCCTGATGGTTTAGCTAAAAAATAATAATAAAATTTAAGTTAATCAACAATTAATTTTAATCACATTTTTTAGAATCCATTATTTTTATCAATATTTCAACCACAGATTTCATCAACTTGATGATTTTTATTAGAACCATTATCAGCCTTTAATTAATCACAGATCTATATCGAACGTGAGGAAACTATTAGACATCGACACAACTAATTAATGACAACTTTGTCTGCAGTGACAATTATAAAGATTTTGCAGAAGTTTGTTTCAAAGAATTTGGTGATAGGGTTAAGCATTGGGCAACATTCAATGAGCCATATACACTCGCATCACGGGGTTATGATACGGGGGTAGCAGCTCCTGGACGCTGTTCTTCTTGGATGAACAATCAATGTCCTGCTGGAAACTCCGCCACTGAACCTTACATTGTTACCCAGTTCGTGCTCCTTTGCCATGCTCAAACAGTCAAATTATACAGGGAAAAGTACAAGGTTAGTAGGTATTTAATTCTCGAATGTAACTTTTAGGAGGTTCACTTCTATAAACGTAGTGTACTTGTGAATATTTCACTTACGGCTCAATTACTAATAATTGTGTAATATTGGTGATGCTATTACATATATAGCCATTTCAGAAGGGACAGATTGGCATAGTACTGGTTTCTCACTGGTTTGTGCCCTACTCGAAAAGCCAAGCTGATGTGAAGGCAGCACAACGAGCCCTTGATTTTATGTATGGATGGTGAGTACAGCGTTAAAGTTAGATTCAAGATGAACTTAGTTCCTCACTATGGTATGAACATAACTATTTGTAATGCCATACTTGGTAAAGTAATGTATACCAAACACGATAAGCTAAAATTTTGTTTATGAGATTTTTTAATACTTTATACCAAACATAAGAATGATGAAACTTTTTACCATTGTCCAAGCAACACTATTTAGCCCTTCTAAACATGTCGTGCTAACATGAATATGTCGATGATATTTTGAAGGTTTTTACACCCAATAACATATGGAGACTTTCCGAAAAGCATGCGTGCCCTTGTTGGGAAACGCTTGCCAAAGTTCACACGTGAAGAATCTAGCTTGTTGAAGGGCACCTATGATTTCTTAGGAGTCAATTACTATACTTCAAATTATGCTGCCAATCTTCCTACTATCAATACTGTTAATATCAGCTACTCAACAGATGCTCGAACTAATCTTACGAGTAAGTTTATATATTACCTCCAAATTATACAAAATGTTTACTATTATCATATTTATTCTCGATACACGTAATAATCGGATATATTTTTCCCTATATAACGTTTCTCTTTGTAACATTTCCTCTCCTATTTTGCAGCTGAGAGAAATGGAAAATTCATTGGTGATCCGGTACGTAAATATTTCTAACTTATTTCTAGAAAGATATGATATGAAAGTTTAAATTATTTGTCTTTTACTGTTTTGATATTTGTTATGAATCAAAATGTAGAAATAGAGGTGTAAATCATGTGAGTCCACCTTGAAAATTACGTAATTTACTAACTAAGTTAGACCTTACGTGCAGACATATACAATTAACAAGCAACAAGTCACTTATAATTGTTTCAAAATGATTAAACAAACAGTTCAATTATCCTAAATTGAATTGCCTCAGTTTATAATATGGAAACAATAAATAACATCAATATTAATGACGGAGAAAACTGGGTTAAAACTCTGGGACCAAGCCACTTACCGTCACTATAGACAATGTGCGTTACAGTTCAGTTCCAAACTAGTTCAACTAGCTGTTGTAAACCCTGCAACTCCAAGATTTGTTGATCGTTCCAGACTCACGATCCGCTACCTTAGATACTATCTAGCCAACCTGCTAGATTTCTTGATCTACCTTCCGTAGCTTCCAAGATCCGTTGTGAATTTTAGACTCGCAATCTTCTACACACCTCTCTTCCAAGTGGATACACATGAATCACCTATTTCTATTCTTCTTTCTGCGCTTGTAGTTCAACTAAAAAAGTACATTCCTAAGGATGTTTAAGAAGTAGGTATTTTGGATTCTTCAATTTGATGTTTTCCGAAATAGGTAGTTATATGATCTCAAGAATTAAGGATGAATCACAATGACAGAATATGTTCTTGAATCTTTAGAGAATAAAATAAGGTAATAAAAATAATGAAAACCACCTTAACAAAGCGTGCAAATACTTGGTTATTTATATGAGATGGTAATTAGGTTAAATGGGCAAGAAAAATCTGTTTAAAAATGCATATAAGGGTTTACCGTATAAACCTGTCACTCAAGCGAAATCGTAGGCGAGCGAACGGCCTTTCGCTCAAGCGAGAGCCGGGCGACACGCGGGTGATGGGGATTCTATTTTTATCGCTCGAGTAGGGTCCAGGGGATAGGCTAACAAAAATGCGGCGCCGTAATTCTCTTATTTTCATAATCGAACTCTAGACCTCATAACTCAATTTATACAAATTTCACTCTAAATCCTTGACTATTACAACACATTACAAATTAGTCATTTTGTTCACAAAATCTCCAACACTAAAAACCTAACACACCTATCCTAAACATTGGTGGCTTGAAGCTGGCGACGTATGGATCTTACTCAATTCGAATGTTTACTAGGTTGGACTTGTTTAAAAATGTGTGAGGAACAATATAACATGTACGAAATTGACATCACCGAGCTCACTAATTTCTCAACATTTTATTGCTTTACTTGGGAAAAAAGACTCAAATGAATATTTGTTGAAAATGATGATTAAAATGTAGTGGGAAAAGCTCTATATATAGCCTTCGGACGTTCAAAGGTCATGGCTCTACAAACTCTTTTTCCCTTTTAGTTCAAGAATGAAGACAATTTCTTAATTATTCATCTCTCTTTCTTCTACAACAATTTTCAGAATTCTTCATCCTAAATTCTACAAATTGATAATTAAAATACAAAGGAAAAAGTCGTGTATATAGCATTTGAAGATGAACATTCGTCTAAATTATATAACTTATTCTTGTTTAGCATTGGGAGACTTTGTGTACACTTTCTCAACAGTATACCTATGTTATACATTATCGCCATCACCAGTGATCAGTTCATATAAATTTATTCTATTTTCTCAAAATTATCAAATAATTATGTTTTTACGATTTATTTTAAATTATTTACAGACAGGTGTAAGCACCTTTTACGTGTATCCAAAAGGACTTAGAAATCTCCTTGTCTACACGAAGCAGAAGTACAAGAATCCAACTATTTATATTTTGGAGAATGGTGAGAAAAAGTTATATGAAGCCAATATTTTACCCTTTGATTTTAATGAGAATTTATAAGTGTCCCCTTTTACAGCTTTTTTCTCGTTGAAATGTTGGAAATTATTGGTAGGAATTGGTGATTCGAACATTACTACAGTGAAGCAAGGGACGAATGATCCACAAAGGGTAAATTTTTACCACCGTCATCTTTCGGCCATTATGGACTCCATTAGGTGAGCATATTTTCCAAATTTTATCAATATTTTACACTTGACCTAAACATTGATGTTAAACCATAAAAGTTAGTCAAAAATAAATATAAAATATTTTTTTCCCTTGGAAAACATGAACCGAGTTCCTAGTTCACCCCTAGGGTTTTACATCTTCAATTTTTACATGTAGATGGACCGGTTTTTTGTTTCTTTGATCTTATTGATTGGTCCAATTCTTAATTTTAGTTTTACCCTCTCTATTTTCCCTTCTTTTAGTCTGCCAATCAATTTTGCACTCATTTATGAAAATTATGCAGGATATTTTTTATTTAAAACTTTTCAATTCAATGTCAAACATGTTCTTAAAATTTTATTACCTACATTGGTATAATACTGTACCCAATATGTGGATGTTAGAAGGAACATTCATCGAGTATATTATAAATAAATTGATTTGATTTTTAGAAAGTAGAAGACAACTGAAATCAGATCTAATTATTTAACCTTAAATTTTATACAAAGAAAATACTGTATTCCTAATGTGTAATTTGAACTTTTTGGTTTCGAAAATAGTGTATTCAAACTTTGAGATACAAATTCTTAAAAAAATTATTCATGCCATAAAAATCTAGTTGTGCAAAGTGTAAGGCCAGGACCACACAATATTACTTGTTGTATATAGGAATAAACGAATTTGCAGAAAGTAAATAGTGCAGAAAATTAAAGAATCAACACAAGAATTGTTTTCGGCCTAAGCCCTGGATGTTCGGCGACCACATCCAACGCCTACATCCCCCGTTGAGCATCCAACAAGTTGGATCATGCTCGGTTGTACTATACAGCCCCAAATTGACTACGAAGGTTACAAATCGTTCAACCAGTACAAAGAGTAAGAATCAGAACACTTATCTCTCAAATACATGGACAGATCTACGAAGAATCATCAAGAGACTTTACCGAACTTCACTAACCACAACTCACAAGGAAACCTTAGTTTCCAGAGACACTCACACAGAATATCACAAACAGAGAGTACAATAATCCAAGATTACAGCCTCAAATCAGAGATTTGAGTATCGAACTCACAAAGAAGAGAAACCCTAATTTTCTCTCAAAGTGTCGAAGATAGAGAAGTGGGAAGAAGATTGCCAAATGAATCATCCAAGTCAAATAAGAAGTCTCCAGAAACTCAGCCAACATTCAGGATGTCCCCACGTGTCAACATCACCATGAGTGGCAATTAGATAAGACGCAATCAAAGAAAACACGCCTTTAGTAATAATTTTGGTAGCACGCTGATTTGAACTAAGGTTCAAATCCCACAGTCTCCACCTTGCTGCCAGAATTTGGGACTATAAGTGCTGCTAGGAGCATTTCCCATTTTATTTTCATATGCTCTAAGTAACCTATAACATATTATAAAGAGTCAATGGATAATATTTTCAAACAGGTAGCAAATTTATGTAGAGGTACAACTTTAGTGCACATATCATAAGGATTAAACTGAGTTGGAATTTTTCCAGTTTTGAAAATTCCTTTTGAAATCACATCTCTTATAAAATGATATTTGACATCAATACGTTTAGTACGATCATGAAACATAGGATTTTTGCTAAGGTGTATAGCACTTTGATTATCATAAAATAAGGTAGCTTGATTATCAATAAAACCCAGTTCAGACAGTAAACCATTCAGCCATATACCTTCTTTTATAGCATCAGTAGTAGCAATGTATTCAACTTCAGTAGTTGACAGAGCAACTACCTTTTGAAGTTGAGATTTCCAACTAATCACGGTACCATATAGAGTATAAAAATAAGATGAGGTTGATCTCCTATTATCCCTATCACCAGCAAAATCAGAAAATGTATATCCCTTTAAAATTACATCATTTTTTCTGATTTATACACGAGACCCAGATTTATAGTTCCTTTAAGGTATCTCAATAACCACTTTAGAGCATTCCAATGCTCTTCTGCAGGGTTACTCATAAACCTACTTAAAGTACTGATACTAAATGCTAAGTCAGGTCTGGTGCAGATCATTAAGTACATAACAGATCCAATTACATTTGCATAAGGTACTCTAGCCATTCTAGCATACTCACTTTCAGATTTAGGGTAGTATTCAGAAGACAATATAAAATGATTAGCAAGAGGTAGAATGGCCGGTTTACAGTCATACATGTTGAATTTCTTCAAGATTTTAATCACATAATCATGTTGGTTCACAAACAACAGATTCTTATCTTTATCTCTCCAAATCTGCATTCCTAGATTTCTTTTAGCAGAACCAAGATCTTTCATGTCAAACTCAGATTTTAGTTTTGATTTAATATTATCAATCTTAGATTTGTCACAACATGCAAGTAACATATCATCCACATATAGCACTAAATATAAAGAATTTTTACCTCCATTTCCTTTGCAATATAGACATGTGTCATATTGGCTTCTTTTGAAGCCAAGTTTCACGATAAAAGTGTCAAAGCGTTTGTACCACTGTCTAGGAGCTTGTTTTAGCCCATACAAAGATTTTTTCAACAAGCAAACAGTTTTTTCAGGATCTCCCTTCTCAAAACCAATAGGTTGTTTCATATAGATTATTTCATCTAATTCACCATACAAGAAAGCAGTTTTGACATCTAATTGGTCAAGTTCCCATTTAAATTGAGCAACAAGAGCAAGTAAGCATCTGATAGTAGTATATTTAGCAACAGGTGAGAAAGTTTCAGTGTAATCAATACCCTCCCTTTGAGTAAAGCCTTTAGCAACTAACCTAACTTTGTATCTAACCTTTTTACTGTCCCCTTCTCCTTGCTTTACTTTATAGATCTACTTACAATCTATCAATTTATGGCCCTTGGGTCTGTCAACAAGATCCCAAGTATTATTCTTAAGAAGTGAAGACATCTCATCTTCCATAGCTTCTATCCAGTTATGTTTATCTTTACATTTAATGGCATCTTTATAGGAGTTTGGTTCATTATCAAATTGTTCTAGGTAAGTGAACAAAGACACAAAATCATCATTGTCAAACCTAGTGGATGGTCTAACATGTCTCCTCTCTCTATCTCTAGTGAGTTGATACTCATTAAGGGGTAAAGTGGAAGTCTCAGGTAAGTCAGGTTGATCAACAACTTGATCACCTTCAGTTTCCAGAATGGGATTGTTATCACCAATACTAGTCTCATCCACAGCATGAACATGAGTTTCTTTCTCACTGTGAGAGGACTCCACCTCAAAAACGGTGTCCTTATCAGACAATGAATTATCCTTTCTCTCTAAGCATGGCATTATAGTTTTATTAAAAACCACATCCTTTCTGATAATGACTTTATACCCTCTCTGAGTGTGAATCCAAAGTCTGTAACCTTTTACATTTTCATCATATCCCAAGAAAATACATTTAAGTGCTCTTGGTTCAAGTTTACTAACATTTTGATGGGCATAAGCACACAACCAAATATTTTCAGATAAGAATAATTCACAGGATGTTTGGACCACATAGCTTCAGGTATATCATAATTCAAAGATTTAGTAGGACGTCTATTAATAAGAAAAGCAGCAGTTTTAACAGCCTCACCCCGAAACAATTTGGGCAGGCCAGAACTAAGTAACATGCATCTGACTTTATTTAATAGGGTCCTCTCTATTCTTTCAGCAATCCCATTTTGTTGGGGGGTATGCATAACAGTTCTATGTCTCAAAATATTATGTTCTTTGTAGAAATCATTGAATTCATTATTGCAGAATTCCGAACCATTATCTGTCCTTAAGGTTTCAATTTTAAGATCATTTTGATTTTCAACTTGAGTTTTCCAAACCTTAAAGATAGAGAATGTTTCATCTTTTGTTTTTAGCAAGAAGACCCAAATTTTCCTTGAAAAATCATCAACAATCAACAGAAAATATCTGTAACCAGACAATGTACTCACAGGTGCAGGTCCCCACAAATCAGCATGAAGGTATTCTAAAATTTGTTTATATTTGTGGGTGCTAGTGGAGAAAGGTAATTTAACTTGTTTACCGATAACACATTGTTCACAAGAACCAAAATCACCAAGATTCAGTTTTTCAAAAACTCCCTTTAGTTTCAAATAATTCAGACTTTTCTTGCCAATATGACCAAGTCTATCATGCCACAATTTTGCAAGGGTAAAGTTTTCAGATATGGCAGAAGTAGTCAAGCCAAGTAATGATTTTGCTTTTATGAAATAAAGACCATGTCTCTTAGGGGAACTGATGATTAACTCACTGCCCTTAAGAATGTTAATTTTTCCTTGACCCATATTTATGTTAAACTCCATATCATCTAACATACCTAAGGACACACGATTCATCTTCAAGTCAGGTACATATCTAGTACCCTTAAGAAATAGTACATTGCCATTTTCTAGCAACAATTTTATGGTACCAGTTCCATTAACTTCACAGGTTATGTCATTTCCCATAATGACCTACCCCCCAGTGGTCTTTTTAAAATCCAGAAAACAGTTTTTGTAGGGGCACATGTGAAAAGAACAGCCTGAGTCTAAGATCCACTCATCACTCGGTTTTTTTTCAACATTAACAAGGACTAAGCCAGATTCATTTCCAAATTTTGACTTATTGTAAACTAAAGCATTGCTCCCATCCTCAGGCTTCTTATCTTTCAAACCATTTTTCTTTTTGAAACAATCTTTTGCAAAATGTCTCATTTTCTCACAGTAATAACACCTCTTACTTTTGGCATTAGTCTTAGACTTATGCTTATCAATAAATCTGTTTTTATTTTCAGTAAAAGGTTTATGATGATAATTTGGTTTTCCAAAACTTTTTCCTTTTACCCATAAACCATATCCAATGTGACTATTTCCAGATTCAGATTTCATCTCTAGAGCCTTATTCTTTAAGGCATTTATTATAATGTCTGTAGTGAGGTCTTGCCTCCCATACTCTAAAGTAACCTTGATGTCCTTATATTTATCACTAATGGAGTTTAACAGAACTACAGCCAACTGATCTTTTGAAAGTTTTTCATCCCAGTTGGCCAAGTATTGGGTAAGTTTTGTAAATCTATTTAGGTTTTCATCCAAATCAACTGAGGGACCCATTTTGAAAGAGAAAAAATTGTTTTAGCAGGAAGCATTTATTTGGAGTGGTCTTAGCACATAGGTGGCTTGAAGTTTGGTCCATAGTTCAGAGGCAGTCTTAGTCTCACCAATACTTCTTATCACATTTTCAGACAAGTAGAAAAAGATAGTACTCCAAGCAATTTCATCAAGTTCAGTTCTTTTAGCAAGGGGTAGTTCATCAGGCCAACTTTCAGTTATAGCCTTAGCAACTTTCATTTGCATCAAAATAGCTTTCATTTTTTGACTCCACATAGTGAAATCAATCTTTCCATCAAATTGACTCACTTCAAATTTAGCAGTAGCCATGTTTTAGCAGAACAAGTTTTATTTTTCAGATAGGGTAAATAATTTTCACAGGTTCACAGAAAGCAATTTTAGAGTACAAAAGATTTACACAATATCACAGTATTTCACGAAGTGACAATCAAGATTTTGTAAATATTGTGGACCCATAGATCATAGAGATCAAAGAACACAATGAAACACAATAACAGAGATCAGACAAATATGTTTCAACAGTTTCTCCTGCAAGATCCTCCAAGTACACACTCATTCTTGATTTATCTCAGATTCCCAAGGCCTCAGAGGAGCCTTTGGACAAAGATTAGTCTCAAGGGAGCTTTAGTGTACGGTAGATCAAAGGGAAAAACAAGAAACCCTAATTTCTGAAAAGGTAAATTTACAGAAATTAAAAGATCTCACCAAGCGAGCCAAAAAGACTCGAGTATTATCCAATCTGCTTTCAGCAGTCCCAAAAATTTCAGATCTGGAGCAGATCTTTCAACTCCTTCCAAGATCCAGGTATCACGTTCCTCAGCAGAAGGCTCTGATACCACTGTAAGGCCAGGACCACACAATATTACTTGTTATATATAGGAATAAACGAATTTGCAGAAAGTAAATAGTGCAGAAAATTAAAGAATCAACACAAGAATTGTTTTCGGCCTAAGCCCCAGAGGTTCGGTGACCACATCCAATGCCTACATCCCCGTTGAGCATTCAACAAGTTGGATCATGCTCGGTTGTACTATACAGCCCCAAATTGGCTACGAAGGTTACAAATCGTTCAATCAGTACAAAGGGTAAGAATCAGAACACTTATCTCTCAAATACATGGACATATCTACGAAGAATCACCAAGAGACTTCACCGAACTTCACTAACCTACAACTCACAAGGAAATCTTAGTTCCCAGAGATACTCACACAGAATATCACAAACAGAGAGTACAATAATCCAAGATTACAACATCAAATCAGAGATTTGAGTATCAAACTCACAAAGAAGAGAAACCCTAATTTTCTCTCAAAGTGTCGAAGACAGAGAAGTGGGAAGAAGATTGCCAAATGAATCGTCCAAGTCAAATAAGAAGTCTCCAGAAACTCAGCCAACGTTTAGGATGTCCCCACGTGTCAACATCACAATGAGTGGCAATTAGATAAGATGCAATCAGAGAAAACATGCCTTTAGTAATAATTCTGGTAGCACGCTGATTTGAACCAGGGTTCGAATCCCACCCAAAGCTATTAAATGTCAATCGTTCATGAGCTATGAATCATTTATTCAGCTGGCAATAAACTTGAGACGGAAGAAAACTTTTAATTAAATTTAATTAAGAGAATAGAAGACATAGCAGTCTAGTAGACAAAAATATAGTTCACGTGCTGAATCGAAGAATGATTATTAACACTGTGATTTCTATTGCAGGGACGGGGTTAACGTGAAGGGCTTCTTCCCATGGTCGTTCTTAGACACTTATGAGTGGGGTTCTGGATACACTCAAAAGTTTGGTATAGTTTATGTGGACCGCACAGATGGACTCAAAAGATACCCTAAGAAATCTGCTCTTTGGTTCAAGAAATTCCTTCAATAAATTTAATTGGTATTACGTATCAGAAGTATCCCCGAAAAAAAACAAAATAAAATAAAATAAAATTGTCATGTTAAATTTCAAAGTTAGGTTTTGCATTTGAAATAATTGTGTTCATGTTAGTTGTTTCAAATAAGGAAGTCAGCTCTATTTTGGTGAATATCAAAATTAGGGTATGCACCGGAAGTAATTGTGTTGAATATTAAAATTAAAGTTTGATGTTTACTTCACAATGTAGGTATTGATAATTCAATTTTTTTTTTTTCCGTCAATAAGATCATCATATCATCAGTATATCATATAAGATGAAACAATCGCGCATATGAGTAAAATAAATACAAAATAATAATCTAATATTTTTTTTGACTCGTAAGAATTCTAGTTATTAGGCAACAAGGGCTGATTCAATTTTAACAGAAAGTCGAGGACACAAATAGTTATTCTTTGTGGGTCTTATTTACAAAACTCAGCCCTAATGAAGGTCTTACACGACTAATTATTATAAGGGCAACTTATAAAAATACTCCTAAAACTAGAGCCTTTTAGATATATATATATATAAAAAGTGTTTGGGAAATAAAAAATAGTATGTAAAGTTAAGTGAAACTCTTTTATTTAAAAATGACATGTAGTGAATTAAAAAGTTATGTGGCGTAGAATATCACTTTCTCAATAAAAAAAGATAGTCCAAGTTGGAGTTGCAAAGAAGAAAAACTCCACAAACTCCATTGGATCGTGCCAGAACCTAATTAGACAGAGGCACACTAATCTAACAATATATTTAATAGAGAACAACAAAATAGTTATTTTTTAAACTCCTTAATAAAATAACTCAAATATCCGGATCTTCCTAATAAATTATAACAAGGTGCATTTGCAGCCCACATACATGTCAATACACTTTTCCTGACTATTTACTTTTCTCCGAGAAAAATTGGCATTTTTGTATTTCATTCTGTTAGGTTTTAGTTGATTATGTAATTGACTATTCTGTAGACAAAAGAACTTAAATTGATAGTTAATGAAAGTTCAAGGAGTAATGTGCAAATATGTCAAAAGTTAGCTGAATAGGTCTAAGGTTTCAAGTTTGGAACAAAGGAGAAAACGACACGATTTTCGCTGGACTGTCGCCAAGTTATGGCTCGAGTTGCAAAAGCAGAAATATTGTCGTTGGACTGTCGCCCCTCCTTCGCTCGAGTGACACCCTGTCGCTCGACTGTCGCTGGCTTCTCGCTCGAGCAACAACTTTATACGAAAAATTTTATTTTCGCATTTTAAAAGTTTTTTTTCCTGACCTATGGTTTTCTTGACCTATCTATAAATATCAGAACAAATTTCTTAAGGTTGATAATTGAGAGAGTTTCATCTGTGAGAGATCTATTGATTACTTCTTTTAACCTTCATCTTGGTTGAGTGTTTTAGTCAGAAAAACATCGAATCCTACATCCAAATACCAAATACATATTTCCTACATATCTATTAGAGAGTACTGAAGATCAAGGAAAGCGGCTGGAGTTCCAGTCTGTGAAGAACGGGTTGTTCTTCTTAATCCACAGGAGATAGACGATCTACCAAGCTAGGGGCTGCTGCAAGATATGTAAGTTCCAAGAGAACATTGGTTATTGCAGTTGGAATTGGTGCATGGGAGTACAGAATTCAGGAGATCAGATAGTTCGTGTCGTAGTCTAATCTGGTAGGCTGTAAGTGCTGAATCGTTTATAGTGGATTGACCGGCAAAGTGCATGGGATTTTTCCCAGTTGGGTTTATCCGTGAACAATTATTGTGTTTTTTTTACTACTTTATGTTTTAGTGTTTATTACATTCAAACTGTGGTAATTCAATATAGGATAAATTAGATTGTTTGATTAACCATCTATAGATAATTAACTTGTGACTTGTTGCATGTTAATTAATTTTGTTTTAATTCCGCATTAAATACCTATTCATCCCCCCTCTCTCTAGGCATTATTAGGGTCAAACTTACGTTTTTCAATTGGTATCAGAGCTTTATTTCAATTCCTGACCCTTATTTGATTAGTCTAGATGAGTTAGTCGTTGTATGTGCCTCCGTTTTTTTACGGAAGCAATTATGCCTAAGAAAAGTTCGAATGAGAGCATTTCTTAAGCCATTGGATGAACATATTTAGATTGGCGCGCAAAATGGGTGGATTCCACCTACAACTACTGTTGATTGTATAGTTACTCCCACTGATATTTCTCTGTGGACCAAAACTAATTTGGATGAGTGTAATTGGAACAGTAAGGGCCTTCATGCCCTATTCATGGTTGTGTCCGCTGAAGAGTTTAGGCGTGTATTGATGTGTGAAATTGCTAAAGAAGTTTGGGATATTTTAGAAACCATACACGAGGGAACTAAAACTGTTAAGAACTCTAAACTGCATATGTTGACCTCTAGGTTTGAAGAGATAAGAATGGCTGAGGATAAGACTTTTGATAGTTTTTATGCTAAGCTGAATGACATTGTGAATTCGAGCTTTAATCTTGGTAAAAAGATACCAAAGTCAAAAGTTGTGAGAAAAATCCTTAGATCACTGCCCGAGAGATTTAGGTTGAAGTTGACTGCGATAGAGGAAAGTAAGAATTTGGATGATGTTAAAATTGAAGAACTCGTAGGATCACTTTAAACGTATGAACTCACCATCTTACAACCCAAAAAGGTTAAATCCATTACCATGAACACTATTAGATAAGTTGAGAGTGAGTCCACTGACACTTAGGGACGACGAAATTGCTTATTTCGTTAAAAAAATCCAAAAGGTGATGAGGAATAGGAAGAAGCCTCAGGAACGTAACAGTGAAGTCTCTAATCAACTCTTGAGAGGTAAGCGTGATAGAAACACTTCTAAGACTCCCGTGAAGAAATCTCAATATGTTCAATGCAATGAGTGCAAGGGGTTCGGTCACTATAGGAATGAATATCCTAATCTAAATAGGAGCTCGAATAAAGAAAGGCGTAAGGCTTTAGCTGTGACTATGAAAGATGAGGAGTCGAATTCCAGTTCTCAGTATGAGACTTCCGGAGGTGAGGATGAACAAAAATTCATGGCCTTCACCTCGATTGCTGCTATCAAATCTGAACGTGAGATTGAGATTGGAGATAAGGATAATGAGAGTGAGTAGTCTGCTGAAATGTCTAATGATGAGACGGATATTCACGAGTCCTATCGTAAATTGCTCAAGGAGAGTCTCAAAATCAAGAAGGTCAACAACGCCGTTCTAAAAAAGGTGAATGAGATTGAACTTGAACGTGAAAGACTAATGAGTGACCTTCAAGACTCAACCAAGAGAGTGAGTGAGTTGAAGCTCGTTAATGAAAACTTGGAGAACAAAGTTAAATCATTAACGTCAGATCTTGATAAATTCAATGCTCAACTTCAATCATTTATGAGTGGCTCGCAGAAGTTGGACAATCTACTTAGGATGAACAAGCCTGCTAATGATAGACGAGGTTTATGTTATGTTAAGAACAATTCCAATTCTGTCAGTACCTCAGCCACACATTTCTAGATTTCTCGATCCCAGAGCTAAGTGTTTCATAGGGCGCAGGACACCTAGGTCTCGTAAGAACACTGCACCTCAAGGCCAATTTCATCATTCATATGTGTCTGAGTCAAGGTCTGTACCCACTTGCCATTGTTGTGGCGTCTTGGGTCACATTAGGTCGAGGTGTCCTTTGCGTGTGCTCAGGGATAGAAATCAGGATATTCCTAGTCAAGTCAATTCTCTGTCCAGTCAAGTTCTTCAGCCGACTGAGATGATTTCTCAATTGACTAGGGCTATTTCTACTGTTAGGAAGGCATGGGTCAAGAAAGTTGATCTTGACCATATGACAGTCACTGGTGCTTATGCACCACACCGATCTCGTTCATGAGCATCTGCATGCATTGTATTCACTGATACTTTTTGCATTCATCTTACAATTTGCATGCATGTAATTGGTTTGTTTTGTTTTTTATTGCTTTTGCTTTTTATTTATCCTGTGTGCTTGACATTCCTTTTTGTTTGTGTGAGTTTTTCATTCGATATAGAAAAATTCAAAAACATTGAAAAGGCTAAAATAAAATTAAAAAAATTTGTGAAAAATGCAAAAATATTTTCGCTCTAGCAAACGACACATCGTTTTAATTTTAAACCGGCTATGTGAATCCAAGTAGGCGATTATCTGTTCTACAATGTTATTTCCATTGTTTGGTTTGGTTTAATGTGGAGTATTGAGTATATGTGTCATCATGTAACCATTATCACTGCACATACTATGATCTTGTGAATGAGTCTGAGCCGCGTGTGTGAGATTTGGGATGGCAGTCACGTGTTAGTAAGGTGACCTTGAACATGGATTAACCTACATTTAGATGACCTTAGCTCGTGATAGTCTCCCTGCATTGTTGCATATATGATAAAAAATAAAATAATTAAAAATATATGAGTACTTAATTGGTTCATCTTATACTCTGTTCGAAGCCTATTTGACTCAAGTAATTAACCTCGAGGGGTTTCTCATAACCTGGTGCCTACGATCATCTGATTTGGGGTCAATTTAGTCGCTTAATGGACAGGGTATGCACATAAGATGCTATTTACGATAAAAGCAATGAAAAATATTTTATGCTCATGTTCAGGGGGAGAAAAGAAAATCTATTACTTAATTGAACTCATTTTCAGGTCCTTAAATTTATTCGGGTTTGACTTTCATCTGTAGGGATCATACTTATTTAACAAGTGATGTTTTGCATGTTCTTTCTCACAAAATTAAGGTTTGGAGTCGTTTTTATAAGAAAATAGTAGCTCATTACACACATGAGTCATTTATACACTTTACTTCATCTTGAACTTAACTGCGTACGTGGGAAAGTCTGTTTGATGATACTCGACTTGTGATTGCATGCTTGATTTGATCATCGAAGTGTTGAGTGCTTAACTTGCCCTCATTTCGTATTATTGAATTAAAAAATGCTATTTTTCTGATTTTAGTGTTATTTTTGTCAATTGTTTGCTTGCTAGCTTATCTCTAGCTCTAGGTCGAGCAACGACAGCAGAAGCTACCTTGCTCGCTTGTCGCTCGACCCTCGCTGGAGCGACAGAGCGTGTTTTTGAACTTTAACGCTTCAGTTCAAGGTTTTTGCACTTTTTATCAAAATTTTACTTGGTTTTTTCTCAAATTCGATCAACCCACATCAATTGCTTGCTTGCCCATCATTATAAACACATCAAAGAGCTTCATTGAGTTGAATTTTCATCAATGCATACACATTCAAAGGTAAAATTCGAAAAATTTGAGTTTTCCTCATTTTCGCCATTCCTTCGTGTTTTGTGCATACATTGATCATTCTAACTTATATTTTTAGTGCACTTTATATTTGATCATTGATATTGTTTGTCATCACTTGTTGTATGATTTTTCAGCAAAATATTGAATTTTGGACCATTGTGTGTGTGATTGACGTGGATTCTTTCATATTCCTTGATTTAATTCATACTTTGGACTTTGTATGGTAATGATAAGGAATTTATTTTGATTAAGTTGCGTTTGAAAGTTGAATGTGGTGGTGTTTGAGGTTGTATACTTCGAGTTGGTGACTTTGGAATGAAGTTCATGTTGTAGTCAGCGTTTGGGTTGATTATTGATTGATATTGGAGATGGTTTCATTGTTGGTGTCAGATTGTGGATTAGCAGTGTGCATGTAGGTTGTTTTAGCTTGTTTGTTTGGTGGTGACACCGCACGAGGGCATCAAGTCCCTCCATCATGACGTTACGTCACTACATCTTGACTTCATGTCCCTACGTCTAGGCACCACGGCATGCGTCATGTCTTCACATCACCTACGTCTAGGCATTGTTGTATGCCGTTATGCATTGTCTTTAGGTGCGTTGCATGTTAGTTTTTTTCCTCGTTTTGCATGCATTCATGCATACCATGCATTTCATGGTGTCATTTATCTTATATCGAGGTTTTATTAATATTTCTGGTTCAATTCTTTCATATGCCGCCCAAGAGAGCACGTACTACTCCGTCTATTCCTGGTACCTCAACATCTTTAGTCGTACTAGGTTCATTTCTATTGTCGCCCAAGATGTTTTTGGGTCGCAATTTTCCCAACGCCCTATTCTTTTTTAGCGCGAGGTCACCATGTCTGACCTGACTCCCAACCTTGCTGCTATTTTCACTTCCCGGGGGCTGGGAACCGTTGCTTGTCGACTTGACACCTCCTCCACCTTTGCTTATTCAGGAGTTTTACAGTAACATCATTTAGGGTTTTTTTTCGAGGTAGGGTAGTTAATATTACTTCGGACGTCATTTCTAGCCTTATTCATATTCCGAGAGTCGTTCACCCCATATTTCGATATCTTACACCTGATTTCCTTCCTTCGGACACTTTAGTCCGATCCATGGTGTTTAACACACCGATGGAGGGTGGTTCAGGTATGTTGCGCATTGGATCGTTACCCATTGACCGACAGATTTTGTTGCGCATTGTGTACACGAATCTGTGGTCGGTTTTCGATACCTCTTCATTACCTATGGAGAGGGCTTGATTTTTGCATGCTCTTCTGCATGGCGACTCTATTGACTTATCTTCCTTCATATGTCAACAGATTTTGAGAGCATTCCAAACCAGGGGACTCGGGTTGGGCTGCCTTATGCTTGTCTAATTTATAGGTTAGTCACTGCCCTAGGAGCTAGTTTTGCCGAGGGGTTCCACGATGGGTATTTCGGCCTATTGGCCCTACCACTATCGCCCAGAGTAGGTGTCATGCTTCCACCTCTGGGTCTGCGCAGTCTTAGGTTGCACCTAATGTGCCGGCCGATCCTATTAATGACCTCATATCTTTTGACCCCTCCGATTTTCCATACCACCGACATTCCTTCCACTTCTGGTTCAGTGCCTCCTCCTTCATCTACTTCAGCTCCTTCTTCTGAGTCGGTTCTTTCACCTACTGATATTCCTTCTGTTCCCGTTGATCCTTCTGTGACTCTCTTGGGACAGATGACTGTGATGATCGAGCAGTAGGCCCGATGATGGCTGAGCTTACACAGCTTCGTGCCACTGTTGATCGCCACACCAATGAGTTTGCTACACTTCGAGGTGTTGTTGGCTACATTCAGTGTGGTTTACGATGGATTCGTTGCCATTAGGATGATGATGCTTCCGAGGAGAGGATAGACTCCGATGATGTTGCCGAGGCTGTATAGATTATAGGCTCTTCCCTTGTCATTTTAGGACAAAAAGTGAGAGTAGTTTTCTTTTTGGTTTGTTGGCAGCATGTATAGGTTGAGGGAGAGTAGATCACTTTGACTTGTAAAGTGTTTTCTTGGTGATATCTAGATTTACGAGCTTACATGATGTATGTCATTTACATATCTGGATTAATTATCATTTTGATATATATGTGATATTTTCAAATTGACTTGCAATTAGTGATTTGCATCATTATATGTCTTTGTCTTTTAGGGGTCGTTGGGGAGAGACATAAATATTGTATAGACATATTATGCTTTTAACATGGTTTGATCTTTTACATATGTCTTTAAGGGGTCGTTGGGGAGAGACAGATACATATTGACATTTGACTTGATATACATTTCAATGATTTTTAGATTTGTGTCATATGTCTTGAGGGGTCGTTGGGAGAGACATAGATACATTTACCTATTGCTTAAACACATTGAGAGTTTGTAGTCAAGGGAAGCATATGTATATTTGTTTGATTCAGTTTTGCTAAACTAAGTTTTTGATGTTTTAGCAGTGTCAATATTTCGTTTTGGTATGTTGGGTTGTATTGATACTCTGTCTTAGTTTCGCTTGTGATTTAAAACTGAATAATATGATATATGAGTTACGTTTGCTCAAATGATACTTACAATTGAACAGTTTGAACTGTGATTATTGTTGATTCTGTTTTCCACACATTTTACACTGATATTTAAGTTGTCTGTTTCAGGAAATAGGTACTGCTGATTCGTTCAAGACAGATTGTAGTGTAGGTGTGTCATTGTTTTGAGTCTGTAACTTTATATTTCATTACTGCCTTGACATAGTATAGTGTTTTATCACAAAATGTCAAAGGGAGAGTTTGTTAGGTTTTAGTTGATTATGTAATTAGCTATTCTGTAGACAAAATGACTTAAATTGATAATTGATTAAAGTTCAAGGAGTAATGTACAAATATGTCAAAAGTTAGTTGAATAGGTATAGAGTTTCAAGTTTATAACAAAGGAGAAAACGGTGCGAATTTTCGCTGGACTGTTATCAGGTTATAGCTCAAGCTGCAAAAGCAGAAATACTATCACTGGACCATCGCCCCTCCTTCGCTCGAGCGACACCCTATCGCTCGAATGTCGCTGGCTTCTCGCTCGAGCGACAGCTTTATATAGGAAATTTTATTTTCGCGTTTTAAAGGCTTTTTTCCTTGCCCATGGTTTTCTTGACCTACTATAAATACCAGAACGCGTTCAGAACGAAATTCTTAAGGTTGATAATTGAGAAAGCTTCATCTGTGAGAGATCTATTGATTACTTCTTTCAACCTTCATCATGCTTGAATGTTTTGGTCAGAAAAACATCGAATCCTACATCCAAATACCAAAAACCTATTTCTTATATATCTGTCAGAGAGTGCTGAAGATTAAGAAAGACGACTGGAGTTTCAGTCTGTGAAGAACGGATTGTTCTTCTTGATCCATAGGAGATAGACGATTCCACCAAACTAGGGGCTGCGGCAGGAAAGCGGAGTTCCCTAATAATATGGAATTGGTGCAGGAGAGCACAGAATTCAGGAGAGCTGTCAGAATTGCAATCAGGAGATCAGATAGTTCGTGTCGTCGTCTAGTCTGGTAGACTATAAGTGATGAATCATTTATATTAACCGGCAAAGTGCCCAGAGTTTTTCCCAATTGGGTTTCACCGTGAACAATTCTTGTGTTTTTTTACTGCTTTATGTTTTACTGTTTATTATATTCAAATTGTGGTAATTCAATATAGGATAAATTGGATTATTTGATTAACCATCTAGAGATAGTTAACTTGTGACTTGTTGCATGTTAATTAATTTTGTTTTAATTCCGCATTAAATATCTATCCACCCCCATCTAGGCATTATTAGGGTCAAACTTGCGTTTTTCACATTCTATTGAAAGACTATAAAGTTGGAACTAGAAGACTTGTTGGTGACTGGGAATTTTCTACAACAAATTCTATTTAAATATGAGATCTGCTACTTTTTACAGTTTTAATAGATGAAATTAAAGAATTTCAACTGACAATTTTTATTGGATTTGAGGCAACCATCAAATCTCGCCAAATCAACATCCATGAACCCATCTGGTAAAAACATTTGTACAAGTAGCATTTTCCTTCAAATGTTGAGCAACATATTTGGAATGGAAGTTTATGAGACCTAAATATGATATATGAGTTAGGGGTGACAATGAGTCAAATCGAATCAACTTGGCCCTCAAATACACTAGCTGGACTTGGTCTCATGGACAAGTCGAGCTCGGCTAGTGTCAAAAAATCTTAGTCGGTTTGGCCCTGCAACACGTGGGCCACACGAATCGAGCTGATTTGTCCACAAGTCGGCTCGTTTTTTTAAATTTAATAAAAATTGAAACCATCCTCCTTTTTGGGGGGTTTTGACCAGCTACCTAAGGCTAAAATTGTACAAGGACAAGTTATTACGTATATAATTTTTCTCAAAAAATAAGAAAATTAACCTAAATAATACTTACAAATTATGAAGTCAGTTCTTTAAAATGTTCGACTACTAATTTGTCCACTTTATCTTGGATCTTTCTAAGTTTTTTAAATACAGAAAACTCTCTAGTTTGTCTTCTTTAAATCTTGATATTAATAAGACACGACCTGCCATAGCACTAAAAGAAAACTTGTTTGCTATAATAGTATTAGAGGTGCTAGTAGATCATGTGCTATAAATAAAAATAATTCAATATTAGCGCTTGTTCATTCTCCACAACCTAACTATGTCAAATTTCTTACTCGTCTAAAAATCAAAATATGTTGTGAGCAAAAAACCTAATTAATTCTCACGATATTTCAAATGTTATATTCGTACCATGAGTAATGGAAGAAGTGTTAGATTGTTGAGTACCTTTGATACAAGGGGTTGTCGATCATTTCTACCGTTGTTTGCAGAGTATAATTCATCCATTTCATATAAAATTGTCTCCAGATTATCATGTAACTGGGATCCAAAAGATAATATTTCCGAAATTGAGGTTACAAAAACCTCTAAATCAAACTTATGGTCATCGAAGCTGACAGAAGAAACATAGGAAATTCCTTCGAATATTTTCTAATCATAGTCTTCATAGCCATCACAATATGAGAAAATTAGGAAATAGTTACTGAAATTATTAACTATATAGTTAAAAGGACTGAGAACGAGTGTACTAGTCGTGTAGTATATGCCTCAACGTGCGTTCGTAGCTTTATAGAAAACCTTCAACAACAAAAAATTGTTACATAAAATGAAATTTCAAATCACTATCTTAAAATCATATTCTAGATCGTGTGTGACAATCATTGTAATAAGTAGTAATTAAGTTTTTGGAACCTTCACAAGAATGTAGCATAAGATGAGTGGAGATCTGTTTATGGTTTACACATGTGATAAATGTTCTTACTTTTAGTCCATTTTCTATAAATAAATCATCGAATGCATATTTCCTATAAGGTGTGATTGTAATAAAGTCAAGAGCGTGCCTATTTTTTATTTTTTTTTCCCTACCCGTCCTACAAATTTTAGCTCATCTTTGACAATTAAATCTAAAACATGACAAAAAAATGAACATGAAATAGTATACGAACAAAGTCAGGATTAAGTTGTCCAGCTGATTCTTCAATGACTAGTGTGTTGACCATGTTTTATCAAATGTAAAACTACAAAATTTAGATTCGTAACTAAATTCTCGAATAATTCATTAAAACATTAAAATATTGAACATTGTTACGTTTACACTGTGTTAGTTATTTGATATTATGTAATTGGCTATTCTGTGAACAAAAGTACTAAATTTAATATGTTACAAAAATTCAAGCAATAATGTGCAAATTGTCAAAACTATGGTTTTTAGGTCTAGGGTTTGAGAAAAGAAGGATAAACGGCGCGGATTATCGCTAGATTGTCACTAAGGCTTGGCTCAAGCTTCAAAATCAGAAATTTCGTCGCTAGACTGTCCCATCACCTTCGCTTGAGCGACAAGCTGTCGCTCGATTGTCACTGAGCCCCCGCTCGAGTGACAGTGTTGTCCATAAAAATTTTAATTCGTTTTTTAAAGGCTTTTTCTACGGCCCATTCGTTTTATAACCTACCTATAAATACTTGAATATCACAGAACGGTTTTTCTAAGATTGAACATTGAGCAAACAGATTGATCTCATATTCTCTTCATCTCTTGAAGTTTTCAACCTTCATTATTCACACTATGATCTTTTCTTGGTGGCGAAAGACATCAGTTTCGAAATCCAAATACCAAATTGATGCTTCCTCCATATATGTCAGAGTTGCTGAAAATCAAGAGAAGGTGACTGGAGTTCCAATTGGTGAAGAACGAGGTGTATTCGTACATCCACATGAGAAAGAGATTCCACAAAGTTAGGAGTTACTGCAGGATAGTAGAATCCAGGAGAGCTTTGAAAAATCTAGCAGTGAATTGGTGCAGGAGCACAGAATCTAGGAGAACTGTAGAAATTGCAGTCAGGAGATCAGATAGTACGTATCATCGTCTAGTCTGGTAGACTATAAGTTAAAGAATCGTTTATAGTGAATTGCTGACTGGCAAAGCGTCTAGAGTTTTTACCCATTATGATTTTTCTTGATCATTCTTGTGTTTCTTTATCGTTTACTATATATTTCGTATTTAAACATAGAAAAATTTGATTTGCATGATCATCTAGAATTATAATTAAATTAATGACTTGTTGCTAATTAATTCTTAGGTTATTTTAATTCCGCATTATTACCTATTCATCCCCCTCCCCCTCTAAGTATTGTTAGGGTCAAACTGCATAATTTTCAATTGATATCTGATCCTTAATTCGATTTCTGACACTTATTGATTTCTAGATCAGTTAGTCATATATGCCTTTGTTTTTTTTTTACGAAAGCAACTACACTTGTTGGAAAGTTCAAATAAGAGTTTTCCTTAAAGTTTTGGATGAATGTAATTGGATGAGCGTTTAGACTGGGTGGACTCCACCTTCAACTACTGTTGCTGGTGTGGTCACACCTACTGATATTTTCTTTGGACTAAAATGAACCTAGATTAGTGTAATTGGAACAGCAAAGCCTTACATGCCATGTTCATGGCTATGTCTGTGGAAGAGTTTAGGAGAGTGGCGATGTGTAAGACTACTAAGGAAGTTTGGGATTTTTAGAAACCACAAACAAGGGAACTAAAATTGTGAAAAATTCTAAAATGGAGATGTTAACCTCTAGGTTTGAAGAAATTAGGATGGCGGATGATAAATCATTTGATGACTTCTTTGCTAAGCTTAATGACATAATCAATTCGATTTTCAACCTAGGTGAAAGGATTATCGTCGAGTCCAAGATTGTTAGAAAAGTCCTTAGATCCCCACCTGAAAGGTTTAGGCCTAAAACCATCACTGTTGAAGAAAGTAAGGACTTAGATGCTATAAAATTGAAGAACTCGTTCCCTTCAAATTATGAACTCACCATTTCTCAACCCAAAAATGTTAAATCCATTGCCATAAATACTATTAGAGAATAAGGGAGTGAGTCTACTGATGATGAGACACTTAAGGATGACGAAATATCTTATTCGTTAAAAAAAATTCAAAAGGTGATGAGGATAAGAGAAAGCCTCAAGAACGAAGAAATGGAGTTTTCAATAAAGTTTCAAAAGAGAGATGTGAGAGAAATATCTCTAGGACCCCCATTAAGAAAAATCAATATGTTCAATGTTACGAGTGTCGCGGCTATGGTTACTATAAGAATGAATGTCCTAATCTAAAAAGGAGTGCGACAAAAGACGTAAAGCATTAACAGTGATCTTGAGTGATGATAAATCAGATTCTAGTGCTCATAGTGATACATCCGGTGGTGAGGATGAATCAAGTTTCATGGCCTTCACTTCTATTACTATGATAGAGTCTGATAAGGATATTGATAAGGCTGAAGGTGATTAACGGAGTGAAAAATCAGAGAAAGAGTCGGAGGATGAACCAGATATTTATGAATCTTATCGTGAACTATTTGAGGAGAGTCTAAAGATTAAAAAGGACAATAATGTTGTGCTAAAAAAGGTTAATGATCATGAACGAGAGAAAGAAAAACTCTTAGGGTGACCTTCAGGACACTACCAATAAACTGAGTGAGTTGAAGCTTGTTAATAAGAACATAGAAACTAAAGTTGAATCCTTAACAAGGGATCTTGAAAACTCTAACACTCAACTCCAATCATTCATGAGTGGTTCACAGAAATTGAATAATCTGTTGGGGTGAACAAGCTCGTTGGAAATAGGCATGGTCTAGGTTACATTCATAGTGGCAATACTACTGCTAGTACATCCAAGACTACGTTTGTCTCGGCCACTAACAAGCTCGAAATACTGTTTTCCTTAACCAAAGGTCGGATATGCCTTAGGATCGAGACTTACTAAATAACATAGGGTCAATCATCCTACATATCGACAACAACCTTCAAGCAGGTATGAACCTAGGTTTGTTCTCACTTGCAATCATTGTGGCGCTCTGAGACACACAAGACTTAGGTGTTGTAAACGTGTGACTAGAAGTAAAAGTCATGACTTCTCTAGCAAGGTTAACTTTCTTGCCAATCAATTTAGTTATTTAACTGAGATGATGACGCGGTTAACTAAAATCACTTCTACTTCTAAGAAAACTTCTGTTAAAAATAGCGGCCTAGCAGGTCATGTGAGTGATTATGCTCTTAAAGGTAAGAGCATCCATATTTTACCGTGATTCGAGTCATTGGTGCATGCATGTGTAGTTCATTGAGTCTATTAATTCAAGCATGCATCTCACTTGCTTATGGTGTGTTTTTACTTTGCTATGTGTTTTTATTTGCTTTGGTATCATTTTGTTTAAAAAATAAATAAAAAAATAAAAAATAATAATAATAATAATAATAAAATTTGTTTTCGGACTCTAGACACTTTATGGTGCGCTGAAACATAGCAGTTGTGATCAAGTAAGAGTTTATTTGATGAGTTATAACATAATTTACATTGCTGGCTTTGGTTATTTATGGAGTGCTTAGTATGGGCCTCTTCATATACCATCTGCAATACATGCACTATGAATTTGTTAGTGGGACTCTGCCGCGTGTATGAGATTTGGGATGACTGTCACATGTTAGTATGGTGACTTTAAACATGATGACCTTATTTATTAGACATAAAGCTCGCTACATGGGTCACTTTAGTCGTTTAATGAAGAAGAACGTGTACTTAAGATGAAAAATATATGAGCTTAAGGTTGTGAAAAAATATATGCCAAAAGTCAGGGGGAGAAAAGAAATGATCTCTACAAATGAGCTTTCATGTGTAAGTTTTAATGTACTAAACTTGGTTTGACTTTCATAAGTAGAAGAATATCTTTATTGGCAGTGACGTTAGGCCAGTCCTTTCTCACAAAACTAAGGTTTGGAGTCTCACTACCTAAGGATTAGTGGCACTCTACACTTATGAGTCACTTGTATAATTTACTCCATGATTAACTTGGGCAAATGTATGGGAAGGGTTCTTGTTCATTGCTTACACGTGTGCATGATAACACCTGCTTTGTTCAGTTCATATCTGGTATTTCTTGGTCCCTTTTCATTTGTGATAAAAATGGGGAGTAACAGAAGAAATGATAATACTGCACAAACATGTTTTACCATGATAAATTGGTTGACTCAAAAAGCATTAGTTGATTTAACTTTAGTTTTGCTAAATTAGGTTTTTGGTGTTTTATTAGTGTCAATGTTTCTTTTTGATAAGTTAGGTTGCATTGATACTATGCATTAATTTAGTATATGTTATGAAACTAAAAATGAATTGCAAATTGGTTAAATCTTTTTTGCACTTAAATTGTTTGAACTATGTTTATTATTGATCATGTTTCACATACATTTTACATTGGGTATTTGAATTGTCTATTTTAGAAAATAGGTACTAAAAAATGAAATGAAGAATTTGCTCAAGACAGTTTTGAGTTGAGTCTATAATTTCTTTAATACTGCCTAGACTTAAATTGCAGTTTTGTCACAGAACGCCAAAGGGGGAGTTTGTTAGGTATTTGATGCTATGTAATTGGCTATTCTGTGAACAAAATAACTAAATTTGATATGTTGTAAAAAAGTCAAGGAGTAATGTGCAAATTGTCAAAAGTATGGTTTTAGGTCTAAGGTTCAAGAATGAGAAAAAAAAAAAAAGGAAAAACGGCATGATTTTCACTAGACTGTCGTTATGTCTTGGCTCGAGGTTCAAAAGCAGAAACTTCGAGGCTAGAATGTCGTCTCACCTTCACTCAAGCGAAAGTGTTGTCCGAGAAATTTAATTCATTTTTTAAATACTTTTTTCCCTATTCATTCATTTTATAACCTACCTATAAATACTTGAACGCCATAAAACGATTTTTATAAGGTTGAACATTGAGCAAACACATTGATTTCATATTTTATTCATCCATTGAAGCTTTCAACCTTCATTATTCACATTGTCATCTTCTCTTGGTGGTCGAAAGACCTCAGTTTCAAAATTCAAATACCAAACTTCTGCTTCCTCCGTATCTGTCAGAGTTCCTGAAGATCAAGAAAAAGTGATTGGAGTTCTAGTTGGTGAAGAATGAGGTGTTCTTTGTGTATCCACATGAGATAGACGATTCCACAAAGTTAGGAGTTACTGCAGAATAACAGAATCCAAGAGAGCTTTGGAAATTGCATACGGGAATTGGGCAGGAGCGCAGAATCCAGGAGAGCTGTAAGAATTGCAGTCATGAGATCAGATAGTACGTGTCATCATCTAGTTTAATAGACTGTAAGTTAAAGAATCATTTATAGTGGATTGTTGCCTAGCAAAGTGCCCGGAGTTTTTACCCATTGGATTTTTCCGTGATCATTATTGTGTTTCTTTATTACTTACTATATCTGCGGTATTTAAATATAGGAAAACTTGATTTACATGTTTAACCATCTAAAATTATAATTAAATTAGTGAGTTGTTGCTAATTAATTCTTACAATAATTTAATTTCGTATTATTACCTATTCACCCCACCCCACCCCCTCCTCTAGGTATTGTTAAGGTCGAATTACTCAACTTTCACACTGTTTAATTCTTTGTTTACATTCTTTCACGTGACAATATTTATACTCTTGATTTTGAACATATCCATCATATCACTGCACAAATTTCCTCCACACATGGGAGAATGTCAACCAATTTGTCATGTGTGATGTATATATAGCATTATTTTAAAATATTTACTCATTAATTCAATTACTTTAAATGTAATAATTTATGATGCATTACACTATTTATCTATGTTATGTGCAATTGAAGTTATTAATCTTTATGATTATTTCTTGATCGCAAGTAAAAATAAATGATAAAATACCAATATATTTTATTTAAATAACTTCTTCTTCATGTCTTCTTTTAATTGTAAAAAAAAAATGGCATTTGAACGAAAAGGGTTCTTATTCACTATTTCCTACTTTTTATCAAACAACAGCATAAAAAAAATAAAAAAAAATTGATTGTTTTTCAAAAAAAGAAATTTATGATTTGACCGTTGGACGAAAAGTTTAAAAGTTGTCCACGAATAACAATAAATAAATAAATAATTTTGACTTAGCTCAAACCATGGCTCATCTCAAACGAGCCTGGAGCTGCCTGTAGGCTAAGTCTGGACAAGCTGACCAGCAGCGCGGCCATTTACCTGCATATTAAGTTATTGACCTCATTAGTCTTAGCATAGCACCTTACCTTCAAGTTAGGGCTATTAAAGTTAATACATCACCCTTAAATGTTCGAAAAAAAAAAATGTATAAACTATCTTGTCAAAATCACATCACATCTCTACCGAACAAAAAACTTCTATTTGAAATAAATTTTAGATAAACTAAAATGTTCATCAAGTCCACTTATTCACATCGTATGAAGCAATGCTCAATATCTTTCCAAAAATTATGTTTCAACTAATTAATAAATGAAAAAATTTGTGGCAGGATTGATTATAAAGATTTTGCAGAGGTTTGTTTCAATTAATTTGGTGATGGGGTTAAGCACTGGGTAGCCTTCAACAAGCCATATAAACTTGCAGTTTGGGGTTATTGTTGGAAGAGTTTGATGAATCTCAAGCAAACGGAAGAAAACAAAATTTAGGATAAAATACTACAAATAAGCAACATTTTTATAATACATTGGGTGCATAAGAATTAATTGCTAATACATACCATAACTCTAGATGCATAGATTAAGATTCATCATGTCAATATTCATTTGAGTCTAAATTAATAATCTAACATCATCCCTTAATCTAGATTCGAATAACACCAAGTTTCTCCTTCAATTTGACAAAAGTTTCAATATTCAATGCCTTCGTAAAAATGTGTGCAACTTGATGATGTTGTCTTGCAAGCAATGCTTGATCACTACTTCTCCTTCTTTGATCAAATCCCGAATGTAATGATGCTTGATCCTAATATGTTTGCTTCTTCTATGAAAAACTGGATTTTTGCTCGGTGCAATTTTTGAATTATTATTACAATACATTACTGACTCCTTCTCTTGAGGGCACTTCAATTCTTTCAATATCCACCTCAGCCATAGAGCTTGACAACTAGTTGCACACAAAGCAATATACTCTGCTTCTGTAGAAGAGAAAGCAACAACATATTGTTTCTTTGAAGACCAAGAAATTGCACCATAACCAATATTGAAAATGTACCCTGATTTACTTTTGTGATTATCTTTATCTCGTCCCTAGTCAATGTCACTACCACTATAACCAATCAAGATTGATTATTGTGATCTCTTGTAATGAATCCCATGGTAAATAGTACCGGTAACATAATGAAGAAATAATGAATCCTATCGTCTTGTACCACTATCAACTTCTTCACTCCTATCGTCTTTGCTTAACTTCAAATTTGCCTCCATAGGAGTACAACAAGGAACACGACTATTCATTCTAAATTTCTTTAACAAGTCTTTTGCATACATCTGTTTAGAAATAATGATTCCTTCGCAAGTTTGTTTTGCTTCAATTCCGAGAAAGTAACGAAGAAGTCCCAATTCAATCATTTCAAATCTTCAATCACGGATCTTTTTGAAAATCCATCCCCATTTTCTCATTAGTGTTTGTAAATATAAGATCATCAACATACAAACAAATAATAATAAAAAAAATAAAAAAAATTACTGCTTTCATCTTCTTTGGAGTAGAGTGCATGCTCGTATGGGCATCTCTTGAATTAGGGGTGGCAAATGGCCGAGCCGGGCCTTACTCGCCCACGAGCCTGCCGCTCGTGGGCAGCTAGTGGGCCGATCCGAGCTTTAACTCAATGGCTTGTCATTTTTTTCCTTTTTTTTTTCTCCCATTTACTATACTTTTTCTAAACGTAAATATATATATACACATTTAATCATTTTCTTAAATATACATTTTCTAAAATATTTTTCTTTTTTAAAATAATAATAATAAAAAAAAAAAAGATAAACCATCTTCCTTAATCTGGGATTTGGACCGGCTACTTCTATTTCGAGTACGCGAAGTTAAAAATTGTACACGAACAACTTTTTATGTGTACAGTTTTTTTAAAAGATTATAAAGGTATTAAAATAAAATTTTGTGATGAATATAGTTAAATTAAATATCACCAACTTAACTATATGTAATTTCGTCATATTAGAGGGTAACCCGGGAACGGTAACCCGCATCGAAGTAGATTCTCATAATAGGTTCCATTACTTCTTCTTAGCTTTCGGTGCAAGCATTCGTGGTTACATATAATACTTGAGGCCTGTTATTTATGTTGACGGTAGTCACTTGAAAGGTGCATACAAAGGTACTCTTCTACAGACAACTACCCAAGATGCTAACAAACAGATTTATCCCTTAGCATGGGGGATCGTGGATGCGGAAACAAATAAATCCTGGATGTGGTTTCTGTCAAACTTGAAAGATCTTATTGGTGATTCAGATGAACTTGTATTTGTTTCTGACAGAAAACCAGCATTGAAAAAGTCATTTCTTACTTATTTTCGTTGTCTTACAATGGTTGGTGTATGTGGCATATGGAAAAGAACTTAAGACGGTGATACATCAACCCGAGTTCAATATTTCTATTCAAACGATCTGCTACAACTTATTGGATCAAAGAGTTCGAAAGACTTATGGGTCAGATTCGTCTGGTAAGTGCAAGATCGTACGGGTACTTGGAGCGAGCATGTTTACCCAATCCAAGAGCATGAAAAATGTGCAACTGTTGATTACCCATGAATAATAATGATGACGACAATGATGATAAAGCGTACAAGATCACTCATAAGGTGGTCAATCTCGATCAAGAGGAGAAGATCGACCATGATTATAATGGGTGGTCGAACTTGACTGTTTCATAATGAGGAGTGGTCATGTGAAAAATACTCATGTGATCGCTCTTTTCTTATAAGATGTTTGACATGTGTTATTTCATCCATTGTCGATCTTATAACATATGTCCCCCACTTTTCCTCGATGTGTGCCTATAGTAGATGTCCATATAAAGGCCTAATAATATTTTAAGTGGACTTAAATGATATCTATTTTGGGAATTATAAAAAATCAAGTGTTTGAAGGTTGGAATTAAAAAATTAGGGACCAAGTTTCATTATTCAAAAATCAAGTAATATATTAAAAACCTAACCCTAATTTATCACTCTCTCTCTCTCGCCTCATCTCCCCCTCCCCCCCCCCCCCCCCCCCTTCTCTTCTCTTCCCCTTCTCCCTCCTCCCCCTCCCCATCCCTTGTCTCTCTACGTCGTGACACTACTTTGGACGAAGTGCGATACATTTGGGTGGCAAAGCCGTTGATGGCGAAGTAAATGAAAGTGGGTTTTAGATTGGTCTCCAAACTGTAACAACAGCTGCCTCTGACTCTCTTCAACACTACGTGCGGTGGTTACTCGGTTCGACTATCGCCTGAAGTCGAAGCACCGTCTTCCGGGGCCCATGGATGATGCACTCTGTGCAGTTAAATGGCTACAAATACATGTTGTATTGAATAGTGCTAATCCATGGTTATCAAATGTGGTTGATTTTGAATGGGTTTCATGGTATGGGGTAGAGAATGGTGGGGTTTGGAGAAGATGAATTTTTAGATTTAATTATTTTATTATAGAAATATAAATTGAGTGTGGTGGGTTCAGATCTCGTTTGATGATGGTGATGTTGTGTTCGTGGTGTTGTATTGTTATTGGTAGTGGTGGTGATGGTGATGGTGGTGGTGGTGGTGGCGGCGGCGACGGGATGAACAATGTTTGTGATTTTGGTTTTGTGACTAAAAATATAATCTGTGACCTTAAGATTAGGTAATTTGTGACTAAAAATATAATTTGTGACCGTAAGAAAGTCTGTGATCAATTAATTTGAAAATCTGTGACTGTGTGACCTATAAATTTTGATATGTGACCAACTAATTTTGAAATATGTGACCAACGAATTAATTGTGACCTATAAGATTTTTGAACTGTGACAGCCGGAATAATTGTTAGAATCGGAGCAGTCGTTGGAATGGTCATCGGAATAGTCGCCGGAACGATTGTCGGAGAAGAGTTGTAGTCGGAATAGTAGCCGGAATAATCTCCAGAACGGTAAGGGTAGAAAAGGTGGGCTGAGTTAATTATATTATTTAATAATTAATTAATAAAAATATTTTTAATTAATAAATAAATACTTGAATTTTCATTTTGAGACTTGATACCTGAAAATTGAATTGTATCAAAATTAACACCTAAATTTTGAATTTTTCCCATCTATTTTTCTAGTCTTTTATATTTTATTCCATATGCTGATTCCTTTCTCGAACTATTCTTTTCGGTATTAATTTTCGCACCAGAAAGGTATCAGAACACTTAGTCCCGCCCATTGTTGGAGGTATTCGAATTTCTTGGAATCATTACCCGCAAAAGAGATTTCATCATCGCCAAAAAAGAACTTAACCATTCAACACTATTTATGATAAGCTAAACCTATCCATATAGAATAAATGTAGCCCAACTGATAGTACAATTATCCACGCATGAAAGCCACAAAAAATACTAGCTATATTCAAATCAAATATATTTCTTTATTATTAGACAAAATTAATATTAGGCGACAAATAACTGACAGAAAGGCACCCTCTTTTTGAAGAAAATGTAGTCCTTTAAAGCTATAAGGTTCCAATTGCAAGTCCACTGAATTTATGGTAGCCAAACAAAAATGGATGATGGTTAAATTTCAAAATTGAGTGAGGAAGAAATAAATGCACATGGGAGGGGAGACAATGCTCACATGTAAGAAACATGGGGTTTTCTTTGGTTTGTTTCCTAAATTCAAAGCACCTTCTCCATATGGTTTCTCTTTATATTCTCTTCTTATCTTTTTGATCTCTTTCAAGTCATGTCAAATTATATGGCAAGTTAACAAAAAAATGTATTTTACATCTCATAGAGGCTATATTTGGAGAAAACATTGTTTCTAGTACAGAAGTTCCAACTCGCAAAGAGTTTAATCTCTTCCTCAACGTACCAAAGTCCCTCCTAATGTAAATTGTATGTTGGGTTTGTAACTATGTGACTAATTGAAGTGGAGATGTCGGTGGTAACAGAAGATGAGTTTGTGACTAATCGAAATGGAAGGACAATCTGATAATACTTCATCAAATACGTTGCCAAATTTCTGGTTTCAATTTTATGAACAATCACAATGAATTTTGGGTTTGTGAAATGAACAATGTACGTTGAGAGTATGTTTAATACAATAGAGTAGATAAGAATGAATTAGGATAAGAAAGAGGTGCCAATGATTCCGATGTATCAAGAATTCATTAATAATTAAAGTGCTATTGAGGAGGCCACTAAGTTTTCTTATCGTTGTCTTGTGAACAAAAAGAAAATGGCCATGTAGAGGAATTAATTGCGTTGAATTATGTTCAACAAAAACGAACATGAGGGCAGACCAAATGGCCCATGTAACATGGGGAAGAAGCCAATGATCATCTTGGTGCTAAGGAGTAGGGCATCATAGATAGAACAGTCAATGTTGGGCCAGCTTCAAATCGCATATAAGAAATGAAGAGAATTTAAAAAGTTTTTTTATTACCATTTATTCATTTAATATTAGTAATGTGGTCTCTTTTTTTATGTAATATACGTTTATTTGTAAGCCTTAAATATTAGCACGAGTTCAGCGGCCATGTCTCTTTATAGACTAAATTGAGACTCTCTGTCTAAAGTTTGATAGTCTCCGTTGCAATATAAACTTAATTGGGACTTCCTCTATCACGAATTCAAGAGTTTGGCATTATTTCATACGATATCGACTTTAATAAATTTTAAAGTATGGTACCTTTTCTTTTAACAATAAAAAATCAATATAAAGTAACACATTATATATATATATATATATATATATATATATATATATATATATATATATATATACCAGTTGTCTTGAGGTTTAAAATAAATGCTTCTTAAAGGAGTGATCTCACTAAAGTACGTTATTTGTTTCAAAAATACTAAAACATGACAGCAAAATTACATCTAAATTTTGATTCAACATAATATAGATATTTGACTTTAGCTTTATTAGGCTGTTGCCAGCAAATTTGAAGCAATTTTCACACCTATGAAATAACATTATCATGATTAGTATTAAAGTTCGATTTGGTATCCCTAATTTGCAATATATAGTACCCTCTTTATCGAATAATCCCGCAGATTATTCAAGTGGTTAAGTATATATCGTTATGAATTATTTGATATAATCCAACATGTTAATGAAAAAAAATTATAAATTCAATCAAAATTTAACGTTAATTTCATCCACGAATTCATTATCACTGATACTCATTATTATGCACAAATTTCGACAGGACTTGCTATTAGGGCCCGTTTGATTGCAAGGGTGGAAAATTTGTGGAAAAAAAATGAATTTCATGGAAAGTAATTACCTAGAAATTGTTTTCCAGGGAATTGTTAATTGAGTGTGTTTGATTGGTATAATTTTCCATCCAGAAAATTTTTAAATTTTGTGTTCGTTTAGCTTTGTTTTATATGGAAATTGTCCACTAAAGTGATAGTTTTTCCACAATTGGTTATAAAATTTGTTTTCATTGCCAAAAAGTTAAAAAAAAAAACGAAAATTTTTTCCCTAAAAAAACATTTTTTTAATCAAAGTGTAATGTTCGTTTGTCTTTGTTTTACATGTAAATTGTCCATTAAAGTAAAATTTTTTTTTTCTTACAATTGGTTATGAAGTTTGTTTCCATTGCCCAAAAAAAAAAACCTGGAAAATGAGGAAATGGTGCATGTGTGGGCTCAAAATGGAAAATGAATTCCATGAAGAAAAAAATGGTATCAAACATGATAAATGTTGGAAACTGGAATTTGAATTCCATTTTCCATGGAATTGGAAGCCTATGAGCCTATCAAACACACCCTTATTTCTTTTACCATTTCTGCTTATAAATTTATTTATAAGCATAACGATGTGATTCGATAAGGTAATCAAAGATAATACTTTCAAATCATGAATTTGATTTGATTTTTGAATCGAGATTGACATATTCATTATCATCAGCCTAAGAAGATATGCCTGTGGACTTTTTTAGATTTACTTTTTTCAAAAATAAATGGAGGAATTTAAATTTTTTTTTTTTATTTTTTTTTTTAACAAAACTCCCTTCATCCATCCTGACTCAGACCATCTTACACGACAATTATGGCACGAAACACGGGTTTAATTGAAATGTGGGCTGCGCCATACTTATAATTCATGTGAGTTTCCTTAGGGTCTCGTTTGATTGCAAATGTGGAAAATGGGTGAAAATAAAATATTTTACTGGGAATTGAATTACTTAGAATTTGTTTTATTGGGAATTGTAATTAATTGTATTTGATTGATATAATTTTCTACCTGAAAATTGTTGAAAGTTTGGTGTTCGTTTGGTTTCGTTTTTTATAAAAATTGTCCATTAAAGTGATAATTTTTTCTACCAATACGTCTAGAATTTGTTCCATTTACCAAAAAGTCAAAAAAAAAAATTTAAACAATTAGAAAAAATTACCATATTCGTTTGACTTTGTTTTGCATAGAAATTGTCAACAAAAATGAAAATTCTTTTTACAATGGTTCCATCATTTGTGCATCAAAGGGTTGTACCTAGGAAAATGGACGAAAATATTTTCCGTGGAAAATTTAGCCTATCAAACAGTCAAAAAGTGAAAGTAGGAAAATCCATGGAAAATTCCGTCAAATCAAACGGATCCTCAAAGTAATAATTGCATAGCGTAGCATAAATCGAATGAAATAAATAAATATTTATTGAATGAAAATGGAAATGTAATGCGACTTAGCTGTACAAAGTCGGAGAAAACTTAAATGAGATGTCGAAACTGCTAGAAACATTACCCATTATTAACTGATTAAATCGTGTCTGGCTTCAGCGTTTTATAGTTACATAACAGTAAAATAAAATTATGGCTCCAATTTCCTAAAATTGGAATCATTAGCATGAAAAAATACATTTTTTTTACTTTTTTTTCATTTCATTAAAGGAAGTTTTAAGAGGATTTCTTGATATTATTGATTGATAATGACCAATATAATTGTGAATTTAGTTGTCGTGTGATGTTGGGAGTTAGGTTTAGATGCTTGTTATTTATTTATTTTTTATTAATATTAAATCATAATTTAAATTTTTAAGTTATTAGTGTTGTAACTTATACAAAGTTTTAACTTTCAAATTAATGATTAATATTAATTTTCAGTTTTTGATTTTTAATTTGAAGTTTTAATATAAAATTATATATATAATTACTTTGAAAATTCAATATAGATACGTTCTTTATTTTTCTATGGTGCTATACAATGAGAATCAGCTGCAAGTTTTATTTTGAAGTCGTGTAGTATTGAAAGTAATCTAATCGAACGATAGAGTTCTCGACGTACTTATTTTCTAACTTTCTACTCATATTACTTAGGTTTTTGTTTAAAATTGATTATGTTCATTGATAATCTATACACAAATCATCCGTTTTTTCCAACAATTAGAGATATAATAAATTATTTATTTAAATTATATATATGTTGCCATCTCATAACTGAGGATCTAATTGATGATTTTTTTTAAAAATAAATTTTGTGAGTAATAATTTTTTTTGGAGAATGCATTGTCAGAGAGTAGATAAAAGTTACAAGTTCATGCGCAAAATAAATAAATAAATAAATATATGTACTTGTTTTAGTCATTATTACCATCAATAATTCTATTTGTAAGACAACTTCGGTTGACAACCCCTCACATGCGTGCGGGGTCCGCATGTTTAAAAAATTCAAAAATAAAAAAGCGGACCCCCATGTCAGAGGTTGTCAACCTCGGTTGTACACATAGCATGGCTCTTATTACCCTATCTTAGGCAACGTCATTTTATTTAAAAAATGTCAGAAGAAATACATTTCCAATAAATATTAATGGATAAAGGTATTCCATAAGCTATTTCCACAAAATTTGAATAATTCTTTGGCATTTAATTGGAATATAAAACAACCACAACCAAACACGTCACTTTTGTCCCCATAGAATACCTGTAGAATGGGACCCACAATGGAATCGTAGTTTCTCTTTTCGGGGTGCTGAGGTAGTGAGAAGTCACTATCTGCCACGATGGAATGTTGCCACTTTCCAGCGTGTAAACTGATGTTGCCAGCTGGATTTGGAATTGGAGCCACATTATTCCACAGGTCGAGCTCCTCGTTAAAATAAAAAGAAAATAGACAAAAGTAAAATAATTGCATTTTTCCTTAGGAAAAAATAATTATGCAAAGTTTTTAATTTACAACAAAGAAAATGTTTGATTGGTCTTAGATGCAATGCTCATTGTGTATTTTAAAGTTCATAATTAATGCAATGCTCATTCTGTCAAAATAAGTTATTTTTCGAAGTTTCCGCTTTTGAAAAAATTTGTGCCCATTTTGAGTGAACACGGTTCAATATGAAAAGTTCAATAGCCTTGACCTTGGTGTACGGTATGTTTTGACAAATTCCGTCATTAAGGATCCTAAAACGTGTTTTTTCGTTTTCTTGAATAATTTTATTAATTTTAATTCTCATTATCATATAAAGTTCATCATTATCTAAGAGTTTAATCATTATTCAGATTTTAATTATTGCTTAAATTATGAATTGTAAGTAAGTATTAATGGTCTTAGTAGTTTTTGATTAAAAACAGAATTTGTGAGAAGCTTTTCTTTTAAATATTGTCTATTTCTTACCATTCGTGACCGAATCAATAAGTTTGAGTTTTCACGTGAGATTTTGTTCAACTTCCACTATGTCAATAATATAATTGTATGTGCTAAACAACAGGTGTTGGTTACTCGTTAAATTACTTCATCTAAAAGTTGGCAATTTGACGCCAAGAAATTTATTTTTACCACTTCGAATTTAGTTCAATTCCTAATCTTTTCCATATTAATGTCTTAGCCATTTTTTTAAAACAGTGATCATGTTTCACCAATTCAATTTCATTTGATCCTTGACCTTTTTGATCAATGTTTGAGCTAGTTTTTTAAAACCTAAACATTAATAATGACATGCATGTTTTGATGGGCCTTCTTTGATTGAATAATGCTCATTGGACAAGTTTAATGATAGGGATGAAGGGACAGATTAATGTGACAGATAATAATTGGGTGTTGTGTTTTTTTCTTCAAATTATCCAATTATGTATCGACACGTGTCCTACTATTTTTGAATCTATTTATGAGTTTGTTTGTGTAGCACAATTGTATTTGATTCTAATAAATATATGAATGCCAAAATTAATGTGATGGATTCAACAATATAATTGTCAATATGACAAACATTAAAATTTGAGTAATGTTATTCATCCCCAGTGTGTTTACAAACACAGTCTAGGTGGCTCTAAATGATAGGTTAAATGAAATGTGAAATTAAATGACTTATTTAATTTCACCTATCATTTAATGCCACATTAACGCCACCTAGACTGTATTTGTAAACACACTGAGGACGAATAGCATTACTCTTAAAATTTTCTATTGTATCATTCTTTCTTGTCTACGTGTCAAAAGTATTCCTACGCAAATCTAGGTTCTAGATGACAATTGTAAAGTGATTGTTGGAGTTTGGGACAAGCAAAATACAATTGCATACAGGCTGTCGTGCCAATAAAGAGGACTGTGGGCATCTCGCGTGATTCCATTTTTTCATGTAAAAGCTGGCTTCATCGCAAAGAATAACTCCTTTTCTTGGACTTCATATTTAAAAGTGCCATTTGCGCCTTCATTACCATGTTTTTAGTATGAGAGTTCTAAGCTTACATTATTAAATTATCCTAAACACAATCGCGAAGCCATATTCACTTTTCACTTAACAAGATTTCTCCTGGGATTTTTGAAAAACTAATCGCAATTTTTCTTTCACATGTCGATATGAAATAATAATGCTAATGCTTAAATTATCATCAGGGGCGGAGCCGGGGGGTCCCAGGGGGGACCCGGACCCCCCCCCCCCCACCCATTTTTTTAATTTTTAATTTTTTTTTTTTTATTATTTATAGATTAGAACCCTACTAATTTTGCTACATTAATCCTAATTATAGAGCAAAATATCTAGTGGAAATAATTGATAAATTAACAAAGTTGTATCCTGTAGATTTCGAATCATGATTTTGTTAAAGAAGCTGTAGTTTATCATTTGTAACGTTCATTTATCATAGTCATTTTACTATTTTCTTGAGCAGGCCTTCTATGTTGTAGGCTTCTGGGAAAACATGAACAGGGGATTTCATGTTGCTGCTTTTACACAACAATGTTGTTATACAACATTATTAAAGTATGAGAATTTCGAAGAAACGCTTGTAATAATGTATGATTTTGCTAAATTAAATATTGATACTTTCTTTTACACGTTTCTTGATTTATTTATTTTTTGTTAATGACGTATCCAAAAAAAAAAAATTCAGGGCGCTGCCCCCGAACCCCCATAGCCCCCCACCCCTTTATCTCTAGGACCCCCTAATCCAAAGGGCTAGCTCCGCCCCTGATTATCATTACTGTTAAGAAAAACTGGAATGATCTAATATTAATTTATTGTGAAAAGATAAGAAATTAAAGTCACAATATAAAGTGGATAATAGTGACAAGAAGAATATAATTTGTAGAGAACAAAGATTTTATTATAATATGGAGAAAAAATTCCAAAATTGTGTGTTTTTATCCATATCTTCAAAATGGATAATAGTGACAAGACAGATTTATCCATATTTTCAAAATTCAACTAAGATGTACTTTTAAAAAAAGACCTCAAATTAGATTCCAACGGTACAGAAGACAACTCTAAATCCATATGAATTCTTAAAATATGTTGATTACTCGAAAATTCTATCACCCTACAAGATATATGAATGGTATTTTCTATGTCCCATCAGCACAGTACGAGCTCATTTGATGACTTTCAGAATTTTACCTTCAACAATGTACATGTACCCTTTTGAATCAAGAATGCCCAAGGAGATAAGATTTTTCTTCAAATTTGGAACGTGTTTCACTACATCAAGTGTTCTAACTATCCCATCAAATATCTTTATTCTGACTCTACCAATACAAGCTATTCGACAAGATGTGTTATTACCAGTCATCACAACACCTCTTCATACGTTGAAAACAATTCCCGATTGGGTGACATATGAAAAGTGCGAATTGTATTCAAAATCTAAGTCTCATCAGGTTTCGAAGTTGTAGTCAGATATAAGTAGAAGCTCTCCATCACTGTTAGAATTTTCTGCAATACTTGTTTCCCCTGAAGTTAGATTGGCTTTGATTTATTCTGCAACTTACTTATAACAATCGTTTACGAATTGTCCTTTTTTCTTGCAATAATTACAAAATTTGAAGTTGGATTTTGACTTGCCCCACGAATGACCATCATGAATAATAAGACCATCTCCATGATCCTTAGATGCCACAAAATGCTTCATCTTATCCTTTAAATATAGAGTATTGTAAACTTTTTCGATGATGAGAGTATCACGACTATATAAAATCTTATATTTAAAAGACATGTATGAGGCAAGCAATGAACACAACAAAATCAATATCAAGCCTTTTTCACCATAGTTGACCTCCAAGGTCTTCAAATTAGCGACGATTCATTTAAAAACAGCTAGGTGATCATTAAGAAATGTATCTTCTGTCATACGATGAGAATATAGATGTTACTTCTTATGCAATTTGATAGTAAGACTTTTCGTCATGCATAATTGCTTCAATTTCAATCATAAAACAGCGGCTAACTTTTCTTTCAAAATGTCTTGAAGAATATTATTGGAAGATAAAGATGTATTTGAGATAGAGACTTTCGATCCCTCCTTTGTTTCTCCTCCATAATTTAAGTTGTGGACACCTTGTCAAACTCCAACAACACGTCGTCAAAATCCATCCAAGCGAGTATTGTTCGCATCTTCCTGCCACGAAAAGAATATTGTATTGGGATCTAATAGCGGAATATTATACTTTATTGTTACCATCACGAAAAATAGTTTTCCAAAAATCTTAACACTAGAATTTGTGATACCGCTTGTTAGGAAAAACTAGAATGCTCTGATACCAGTTTATTGTAAAAAGATAAGAGATTAAAGCCACAATATGAAATAATTGACCATAAGAACACACGAAGAATATAATTTACAAAAAACTTAGTTTCTATTATAATATGGAGAACTAATGTAAATATTATGTATTTATGATTTGTCTAACTTGTAATAACTTTATCTAAATAATAATGAAGAGTCAACTATATTGTTAGGTTTTAAATGTTTTGTAATTGGTAATTCTGTAAACAAAAAGAACTGAATTATACCGTGTGTAAAAAGTCAAGGAGTAATGTGCAAATAGTTGAAAATAGAGTTATTAGGTCTAGGGTTCGAGAATGGAAAAATGAGGAAAAATGGCATGAATTTTTGTTAAACTGTCGCCAAAGTTTGACTCGAGTTACAAAAGTAAAAACATCGTTGGTGGGCTGTCGCTGAGCCCTCGCTCGAGCGACATGGTTATTCAGGGAAATTTTAATTCGCGATTTAAAGGCTTTTTACCTAGCCATTCGTTTCTTGACCTACTATATATATACACCAAAACACATCTGTACGAAAATGACAAGGTTGAACATTAAGAGAGCTTCATCTGAGAGATATTCTTCATATTTTATCTCTCAACCTTCGTCCATTGATATTGTTTTGGTGAGACAAACATCGTCTAAATAATCTAAATATCAAACTATTCTTTCCTCCAGATCTGTTAGAGTTGCTGAAGATCGAAAGAAGTTGATTGGAGTTCCAATCGGTGAAGAACATGGTGTTCTTCGTGATCCACATGAGATAGACAATTCCGCAAAACTAGGAGTGATGCAAAGTAGCAAATTCCAAGAGAACTTTGGCGATTACAGCTAAGGATTAGTGTAGGGGAGCACAGTATCCATGAGAGCTGTAGAAATTGTAGTCAGGAGATCAGATAGTACGCGTTGTCGTCTATTCTGGTAGACTATAAGTGTTTGAATCGTTTATAGTGAATTGACTGGTAAAGTGCTCGAAATATTTCCCAGTTGAGTTTCTCCATAATCATACCGTATACTGATTTACAACTTTTCTTATTGTTTATATTATTCGTGATATTCAAACATGTGTTAAATTGACGTGATTGAATAACCATCTAGAGATAACAATTGGTAACTTGTTACTAATTTTTTATAATAATTTTAATTCCGCACAATATACATATTCACTTCCTCTAGGTATTGTTAAGGTTGAACTGCGAGTTTTTCAATTGGTATCAGAGCTTTAAATCGATTCATGGCCCTAATTATATTATTCTAGATGAGTCAATCATTGTCCGTGCCTCCGTTCTTCGACAGAAACAATTATGTTTACTAAAAAGTTCGAATGAGAGCTTTTCTTAAAGCATTGGATGAACGTATTTGGATTATCGTTCAAAATAGGTGGGCTCCACCTATAACAATTGTTGCTGGTGTAGTCATACTCAATGCTATCTCACTGTGGTTTAAAACTAATTTAGACGAATGTAATTGGAATAGTAAGGGCTATCATGCCACGTTCATGACTGTGTCTGTTGACGAATCTAGGAGAGTTTCGATGTGTAAAACTGCTAATGAGGTTTGGAATATCTTAGAAACCACACACGAGAGAACTAAAATGGTTAAAAAATTCTAAATTGCAGATGTTGAACCACTAAGTTTGAAGAAATTAGAATGAATGACGATGAATCGTTCGATGAATTCTATGCAACGCGAAATGACATAGTCAACTCTAGCTTTAACTTATGTGAAAAGATTCTCAAGTCCAAAATTGTCAGAAAATATCTTAGATCCTTACCCGAGAGGTTTAGACCTAAGGTCACTATGATAGAAGAAAGTAAGGACTTAAATGCTGTTAAGATTGAAGAACTCGTAGGATCACTTCAAACTTATGAACTCACTAGTGGTGGCAATGGGTCGGGCTTAGCCGGCTCGGCATACCCGCACGAGCTCGGCTCGTTGGTTTTTGGGTGAGCTCTTCTTGTGCCCAAGCTCGCCTAAAACGAGCAGCTCGACTAGCCGACTCGTGTCCTTTTTTTAACTACTACTACACTACTAAACTTGAAATTCAAAAAAAATATATATATATAAACACATTTTGTAAACAATTTTTTTCAAAACATTTTTATTATTTTTTTAAAAAAGATAAACCCTCATCCGTTATTGGGATTTGGAATCGGCTACTTCAATTTCGAGTAGGCGGAGTTAAAAATTGTACACGAACAACTTGTTACGTGTACAATTTTTTTAAAAAAATTGTAAAAATATGAAAATTAATTGTGATGAATATTGTGAAATTAAATATCACTTACATGATTACATGTAATTTCGGCATATTTATCTTGAATTCGATAATTAGTGTCTTCCAAGTCCTTCATGCACATTAACGCTTCCAAAATATCTTCTTTTAGTCGACTCTTGACCTTAGAGAGAATCTTCTTCTCTGCACTAAAAGCAAACTCCGAAACTATAATGCTAACAGGAGGTGTTAATAGATCTTTTGTTATTGCAGAAACTATTGGCCATCGATGTTCATTATTTCGCCAAAATTTATTTACCTCTTCTGATCGTTTTTGAACTTCTTCGTTACTAGGCAAAGTATGACGAAAGTAATCAATTAATTCAGATGACAACGCATTTGGACTATTACTCGAAGTTTGAGTACATACAGTGGAAGGCAAACTACTACTACTACTAGAGGAACTACATGCATATGCAATTGAATTATATCTATATGAGTTCTGCTTTCAAAAAAATTTAAAACTTTAGCGTCGTCATCTGTTATATTAGTGGGAGAAGTAGATGTAGGTACACGAGTAATATGTGTACCCATTTGTAAAGCATATAATTCATATATTTCACGTAACATTTGTTCCAAATTCCTATAAGAAATGGGTACATTAAAAGTTAAAGCATTTAACATTTGATCAATTTCAAATTTAGTGCCTGAAAAATTATATCGATGGTTCATGACACATATTTAAGGAAATAACATAGGTAATTCTTCCCAATATTTTATAAATTTTAATTCCATGGAAAATATAACATTCTGAAAATTAAGGTCATTTTCAAATTTCTTAAAAACCCTAGCAACTACATAAAGACGTTGAAAAATCATACAACTAGTGGGATAATAAACACCAGACAATATAGTTGTAGATTCATAAAAACTTATCAAAAAAGTTTTAATTGTAAAAACTATATTACAATCGGATTCATTCAAGATAATATCGTCTCCATCTCTAACATGTCTATTGTTATAAAATTCAGTAATTAAATAATCAAAACATTCACATGATTTTAATAATAAGTAAGTTGATTTCCATCTATGGCATACGTCAGTAATAAAGGTTTTTGTATTCGTCATCCCAGCTTCTTCACAAAAGTCTTCAAATGTTTGTTTTCTAATAGGTATAATCGTGATATATATAAGTGCATTTCTAATTCGGTCAATTTCATCATTAACGTGTTTTTAACTGTCTTGTAATATTAAATTAAAAATATGGCATACACATCGAATATGAAATAAGTACTCTATGCAATTTATCGATAACAACATTATTTACACTAGCATTGTCGAACGTAAAAGAACAAATTTTACTCTCGCATTTATACCCTCTAATAATATTCATGATATCATTAAATATAGTTTGGGCGTTGTGCGGATACTCAACAATTTTAAAAGTAATAATTTTTTTATGCATGACTCAAAATGGGTCTATATAGATGCAATTGCAGCTATATATAATCTCTCTTATTAATCCATTCCCATATATCAGAAGTTAAAGATATCACACCCTTATATTTTTCTAAATCCTCAATTAATAGTTGTTTTGCATGAAGAAAATATGCAATTGTATCAGAACAAAGAGTATTTCTACCTGACTTGTGTAATTAAGCTTGCGGAGTTTCTCATAACGTGGTGTCTATGGTCAACTAACTTAGGTTAATCGGTCTAAAACTCATTACAGGGGTCATGTTAGTCATTTAGTCATTTAATGAAAAGAACCATGCACTTAAAATGAAAACAATATATATGAGCACTCTTGTTTACTATTGTGATATAAGATAATTATTTTATGCTAAAAGTCAGCAGGAGAAAATACATTCTCCATAAAAATGAGCTTTCATATGTATGTTTTAATGTACTTCACTAGTTTGACTTTCATAAATAGAGGAATATACTTATTATCAGTGATGTTTTGCAAGTCATTTTTCACAAAATTAAGGTTTGGAGTCCACTACCAAAGGATTAGTGACACTTAACACATATGAGTCACTTATATCATTTACTCCATAGATAATTTGAGTTAGATTTGTGGGAAAGTTTATTGTTCATTGCATATACTTATGATTGTTTACACCCGCATAATAGAGATGTTATATGTTAAAAGTTTTTTCATCCATTTATCATTTGTCACAAAAAGGGGAAGAGATTATAAGCAAAATTTAAAAAAAAAAATTTGTATTTTTATGTCCGAGGGATTATTGAGGAGAGACATAAATACATTTGCTTACTGCATAAAACCATCGAAAGATTGCATTTAGGGGAAGCATGTGCATTGCATATCATATGCATAAGATTTTCTAATTTCAATTCTGTTAAATTGAGTTTGATGTTTTAGTAGTATCAATCTGTCTTCTTGGTATGTTGGGTTACATTGGTACTTTGTTTTTATTTAGCATGCATGTTTGAAACTGAAAAATACTATATGATTCGTAAATTTCCTATATTCTATAAACTGTTTGAACTGTTTTACTTATACCGTTTTCCACACATTTTACACTGGGTGTTGAGTTATCTATTTCAGAAAATAAATGCTGATTGAAATGCAGAATACGTTCAAGTCAGGTAGTCGTGTCATAGATTTTTGAGTCTGTAATTTATATTTGATTACTGCCTTGACTTTAGTTAGTAGTTTTGTCATAGAATGCCAAAGGGGGAGCTTGCTATGTTTTAGATATTTTGTAATTGGGTAAACAAAAAGGACTTAATTTGTGTGTAAAAAGTCAAGGAGCAATGTGCAAATAGTTGAAAATATGGTTATTAGGTTTAGGGTTCGAGAATGGCAAAATGAGGAAAAACGAAGCGGATTTTCGCTAGACTGTCGCTAAGTTTTGGCTCTAGCTATTAAAGCAAAAACATCGTTGCTGGGCTGTCGCTCAACCGTCGCTGAGCCTTCGATCGAGCGACATGGTTATCCGAAAAAATTTTAATTCGCGATTCAAAGGCTTTTTACCCAACCCATTCGTTTCTTGACCTGCCTATATATACCAAAACACATCTGTACGAAAATGACAAGGTTGAACATTGAGAAAGCTTCATCTGAGAGATATTCTTCATATTTTGTCTTTTAACATTCGTCCATTGATATTTTTTTGGTGAGAAAAACACCGTCTACATAATTGAAATACCAAACCGTTCTTTTTCCATATATGTTAGAGTTGCTGAAGATCGAATGAAGTTGACCGAAGTTCCAATCGGTGAAAAATAGGGTGTTCTTCGTGATCCACATGAGATAGACGATTCCGCAAGGTTAAATATATGCAGGGTAGTAGATTCCAAGAGAGGTTTGGTGATTGCAGTTAAGGATTGGTGCAGGGGAGCACAATATCTAGGAGATGTTTAGGAATTGCAGTCAGAAGATCAGATAGTACGTATTGCCTTCCACTCTAGTAGACTGTAAGTGTTTGAATCGTTTATAGTGGATTAAATGACAAAGTGCTCGAAATGTTTCCCAATTGAGTTTCTGTGTGATCATACCGAGTGTTGATTTACTACTTTTTTTATTGTTTATCTCATTTGCGGTATTCAAACATGGGTTAAATTGACGTGATTGAATAACCATCTAGAGATAACAATTGGTGACTTGTTAATAATTTATAATAATTTTAATTCCACACAATATACCCATTCACCCCCTCTAGATATTATTAGGGTCGAACTACACGTTTTTCATATATATAGAGAACAAATATGAGATATTCAAACCCTTATAGTAGAGTTGTAGTTAAAGTACAATATCAAAAAGGAAGTCCAAAATGGAAAAGGACAGAAAAATCACGTAGGGGCGAAATATGTTCGGCGCGTGTCGCGAAGCACTAGTGTTGCTGCCGGCGCCCCCGTGCCTCACCTAGTTTTTTTATTTTTTAGTTTTTGGCACTTGGGGCACTGCATCCCAATGTCTAGTTGCTCCGTCTCCGTCCAAAAGACCTTTCAAATGTGTTTTTCTTCATTCGAAAGTCGTCTTCAAATTTTTAAAAAGTGAATATATGTCTCTCAAATTGTTAGAAATATTGGAGAAATCCCTCTAATTTACCCTACTTAATATTTTTATTCTTATATTTGAAAATTTGAAAAAGGATATACTAAACTGAACATTCTTATACACAATCTCACCATTGAGTCGGTTCAAAACAATAAGCTCCATATAGTGGAACAAAATAATTGCAACGTTTATAATACAAGCAAATTATTAAGCCAATCAATATTATCCTTTATTTTTATTTAATTAGAGAGTTTCTCAATATAGTCTCTATTGAGTTTTAATCTAAATCAAATCAACAATTAATTTTAACCACACATCTCATTAGAGCCACAACTTTTCAACGATAAATTTTATCAACTTTGATCGAAATTTAATAAAAATCTAATTTTAGTCTTACCAAACAGGAGTATAATCTTTTACTCGGAGAATTATTGACCTCTACAATTTCTACATATTTATAAACTCCAAGAATTTGAACAAAAGTAAAAAGGCGGAGTTGTAAATAAGAAAATCAAGATAAAAGGTTCACAGGAATTAAGCCCCTGCCTTATTTTTTTAAGAGTAGTGTTTGTAAAATCATTTTCTAAGATTGCACATTTAAAAGGTTAAAAAAAATAAAAAATAAATTAAATTTATGGGTAAAATTATATATATATATATATTAAAATAAATTTGAAGAAAATAAATTTTAAAAAATAATTTCGAATTGAGGATACATCACCCATTAATTTATAATTTTTCTTTTTTCGTTTTAACCATATATTCTTTAATAAAATAATATTACACATAATAAAAAACTGTTTCCTTCTTTTTTATTACACATTTGAAAAAAAAAACTATTTCAAAAATTAGAGCATCAAATTATGAGAACCAAACGGGGCACAATTAGGAGACGGCCAGTTGTTTTTTGTCCAACGTCTCTGTCAGAATTCAAATACTATACCTGACACTCGCTATAAATAAACACACATTACATGCAATTCTAAACAAAAGAAGCACACAAAAAAAAAAAAAAAAAAAAAACCAAGAAATAGAGAGAGAGAAATTTATTATAATATTAAAATATAGAGAGAGAGAGAGATTCAAAAATCTTCACTCTGAGTCTACCATGTGCCAACAAATACCAGACGCGCATCGCTCGGTCTACGCGTTCCCGCCGCCCGCACTTTCTCTCTCCTCCCATTTCTGTGTGTAAAATCTACGCAAGAAAGATCAAAGAAATCACCCAACTAATACTAAATTACTGTGCCATTTGATTTTTCTTCAATAAAGGGGTCTCTCAGACTCAGTGTGCGTTTTCTTGTGCGTGTTCGAATGTGTGAAATGGCTGTGGCAAAGAGCAACAACAGAAAGAAGCATCAGAGTTACATTTCAGTTCCTTCACAGATAATCAACTCAATCTCACAATCTTCACTTGAGTCTTTATTACAACCTCCCCAGAAGAAGCAAGGTGGCGTCTCAAAGCTAAGGGTTTTATTCGAGAATCCAAGATTTTGGATTTTCTTTATTTTTGTATTTGGGTTTCTTTGGATGTTGACGATGTGGTTCAACTTTGATCCAACAATGCCTTTCTCACAAAACCCATGTCTTATTCCTCAAGAAAAGGCTGAAATTTCGAGTGGGTTTTCGAGTACTCAGTTAAGTACCGTGAGAAATGATGAAAAAGATGGGAAAAATTATGAGAATAGTGCGTTTTGGAAGCAGCCTGATGGGATGGGTTATAGGCCGTGTTTGGATTTCAGTAAGAAATACAGTAAGGAAAGTGGTGAGATTGTTAAGGACAGGACAAAATATTTGATGGTGGTGGTTTCTGGAGGGATGAATCAACAGAGAAATCAGATTGTTGATGCTGTTGTGATTGCAAGAATTCTTGGGGCTGCTCTTGTTGTGCCCATCTTGCAAGTTAATGTCATCTGGGGTGATGAAAGGTTTGTCATTTCTTTATCCAATCTTTATTTTACTTCTTGTTTTTGCGAGTTCTGTGATTATTAATCATTTAATTGAACCTCCCATTTTATGAAGTAAAGTCATTTTGTGCCCTTTAATCAATGAAATATTCTTATCATGCTTTGTCATTTCTGTTTGATTTGGATATCACTATTTTGATTAACAATACCACTCAAATTTTAACACTTGTCAATTTGATAGATTGAAATTCTATTTGTTGGAGTATTATGTTACAGATTGAATTTCTTTCTTTTATGATAGTAGTCATAGAGATTGTTTCTCTGTGGTTAAATCATTTTGTTTCTCTTGCGATTGTGCAGTGAATTTTCTGATATATTTGATTTGGAACATTTCAAGAATGTTTTGGCAAATGATGTTAGAATAGTTTCGTCGCTTCCTTCTACGCATTTGATGACAAGGCCGGTCGAGGAGAAAAGAACTCCACTTCACGCTTCTCCCGAGTGGATTCGCTCACGCTATCTTAAGCGGGTAAGAAAAGACATTTCGAGTTATTTAACTGGCTTATATGTTTGTGGCTAAGAAGATTGGCGTTGGTATCACTAATATAAGAAGTAGAAAATATCTGAAAGAAATAGTATGCTTTGGTGGTAGCTTAGTTTAGTGCTTTATCAATGGCCTGCAGCAGATCAATAAACTCCCTCGTTAAAGAATTCGTTCCTTCTATGAATATGTTAATGTTGCAAAGGCTTGAAGATGACTCCAAAGTTTGAATCTTTGACCATCATTTGACGAATGACTGCCCAATCTGACTGATTCCCAAATATAAGAACAATAAGAAATGACTCAAGTACTGCACTTGCCGGCTGTAATATCTGATGTTTAAATCATATTGATTTGGTCATGAAATTATAAAATACGAAATTGTTATGCAGTGAAATTCTAATCGTTGTAATTTTGTGCTTTACCTGCAGCTTAGGAGGGATGGAGTATTACTTTTACGTGGTCTTGATTCAAGGCTTTCTAAGGATCTTCCTTCTGATCTTCAAAAGCTTCGGTGCAAGGTAGCTATTGTCCTTACCTTTTTTACAACTAAGTTTTAGTAACTTTGCAAATTTCCTCAATCGTACTAATGCTGAGAAAAGAACTGAACTTTCTGCACTAATCCCTTGCCCCAATCTTCACAGTTCAGTAGACTTCTTAAAGACATAAGCATTTTGTTGCTACCTTCTTCTCCTAGAGTTACTTGCATCAAATTTACTGTCTAATCATGGATCATATTTGAACTTGCAGGTTGCTTTTCATGCATTGAGATTTGCCCCACATATCTCAGAATTTGGTAACAAGCTTACAGAGAGAATGAGAACTGAGGGACCCTATCTTGCACTCCATCTGCGAATGGAGAAGGATGTATGGGTGAGAACAGGCTGTCTTCCGGGTCTAACCCCTGAGTATGACAAGATGATAAATGATGAGAGGAGGAGACGACCGGAGCTCTTGACGTCAAGATCCAACATGACCTATCATGAAAGGAAACTTGCTGGCCTCTGTCCCTTAAATGCCTTGGATGTCACACGGTATGTTTGAAGTTGCAAAATAGTTGTATCACACCATTACTTTGGTTATTGCTTGCCATGTGATGCTTGCGTATGCATGTGTTACAATTAAGAATGGACTTGACTCTTGGTTGCCTAATACAAGTTTCGAGCACTAATGTGCAACTACAATTTGCTGATGAAGTAAATAGACTTGTCTTCTCTGATATCTATCTCAAAAAATACTTTGGCTATTTCATAGTGTCAAATTTAGTTAAAACATTTGTGAAGCATCTTTTTTTATGACTGAATCACATGTTCTAAAATACGGCAACTTGAATACTTGCTAAATACTTGATGTTCTAAAATACGGCAACTTGAATACTTGCTAAATACTTGCTAAGTGATGATTTTTTTCTGTGTTTAGGCTTCTCAAAGCTTTGGGAGCTCCAAAAGGTACAAGAATATATTGGGCTGGAGGAATTCCATTGGGTGGAAAAGAAGCCTTGCTACCATTGAAAAGAGTATTTCCGTATTTGTACAACAAGGAAGACCTAGCCTTGCCGGAAGAGCTTAAACCATTTGAGAAGAAAGCTTCACTAATGGCTGCTATTGATTATATAGTTTCTGAGAACAGTGACGTATTCTTGGCATCGCATGGTGGAAATATGGGTCATGCTATCCAGGTACCATAGCTTTCAAAGATCACTTCTTATTGATCATTTGAGGATGCACATGGTTAGTCCATATTTGGTATGAAGTACTAAATTAGATGGACAATATAATAAACAAGATAATACACTACTTTATATTTATATATCTTGAATTAGAGTTATGCAATTGTTTCGTGAAGTTTTATTGATGGCTGTATTTATTTGTGAAACAGGGGCACAGGGCTTATGCAGGCCACAAAAAGACCATCACTCCAAACAAAAGGCAAATGCTCCCGTACTTCCTGAATTCTTCTCTCCCTGAAGCAGAGTTCAACAGAATTATACTTGACTTGCACCAAGCTTCCTTAGGACAGCCAGAACTCAGAAATAGCAAAGCAGGACGAGACGTGACAAAGTATCCCATACCAGAATGCATGTGCAATAGTTCCACAAAAGCAGATTCTTCCACCTAACTCCTCATGGCGTTGATTTTCATTAAGTCTGGTGTCCTTTGAATGAATTATGGAAGTGAACAGACCACAAAGCAGGGTGCTTTTAACCGATAAACTAGGGCTCGATGGCGTCTGCAGTCCTGCACGTGGCATTTTAAAGGTGCACCGGATTGGTCGAAGGGTACTGCTCGGATGGCCTGATTTGCTTATCCAATTGTACGTTTACAACCCGCTCCAGGCAGACGATATATTATACCTTCCGGTAACATATGCTAAACAGCTTCATCCATTCTTCCTCCTGTTTATTGTCCTCTTGATGATATTTTTCAGAACTTGGAAGAAGTAAATACGAGAAATAGATACATATTTTTTCATTCCATTTATTCTTTATGTTGTATTTGAGGACGACGTCCCAAAAATGTTATATATACAGATAGATTAATAAATCTCCTACGTTTTGCTGGATTTATTTTCACCCCTGAGGTTACTGATTGTTGTCTGACAAACTCGAAATGCACGACACCAAGGAGCTCAATCTTCACTAAAAGTGTTTGGCTAACTTAAAAATGTTCAATTATGAGTAGCTTTACTTGTTTGTACCAATGTTTTAAAATGTACGCATATGCTTTGCTTATGTCTGCATATGTTCGGTATATTTTCGAAACGTCTAACATATGGGATATGTGCGTGATAATTCGGTCAACTCATTTTGTCGACTGCATATGCACGCTTAAACATGAATTGTGTCAAAATTAGCCTATTAAAGCCCAATCCATTTTTATAACATGAGAAAAGCAAATTGAGCCAACAAATATCAAATTAGCCCAAATCACCCAACCCCCATGAATTATATGCAATAATTTGTAGGGTTTTTGACGTTTAGAGAAATAAAAAATCAAAATAAATTTTTTGTACACTTGAAAACTATCTACATCGAGCTCGAGTCTCCTTCTTCTTCGGCCTCTCCCTAATTTTACTAGTAATTCGATTAAGTGCTAGACAAGATTTAGGAATTTTAGGCTGGTGTTCATATATATATATATATATATATACACACACACACACACACACATAAGTCGAAGCCCCCCCCCCCCCTTTTTTAATGTTTGATTCAGTATTTTAAATTACAAATATTCGTTTTAAGCGATTTAAAATTTGTTGGAAATGTTGAAGTGCGGCCATGATGAATATATGATTTGGATTTTTTTTAAAGCCAAATGGCTTTCTGGCTAGGCTAGGCTCGGCTAAGCCATGTAAGGCATTTTTTTTTCTTTTTACATTTGATTCAGTATTTTAAGTTACAATTATTCGTTTTAAGCGATTTAAAAATTGTTAGAAATGTTGAAGTACGACCATGATAAATATATGATCGATAAATCTTAAATATCAAAAATAAATTTACATTAATTATAAAATGTAAAGTCATGATTGTTTATATTTTTTTCAATCCCAACCCATTCCAATGTCATTTTTTCGAACTTTATTTTCATATAATTTTTCATTTGATTCGATATTTCACGGTATGAATATTCATTTGGATCGATTTAAATTTAAAAAAAAAAACTTAAAATGTGATAATAATAAATATATTGTCGATTAAGTTTAAATAGAAAAATTATCTTAAATTATGAAATGTAAAATCATAATCCTTAATTTTTCTTTTCTACTCCACCCTCAACCCCCATACTCACACAAATCTCTCAATTTCATTTTTCTTCAGATTTTACGGTTAAAAATGGTAAATTTATGGCATCAAAATGGATATTGAAGGAAGTCAATGATTTTCAAACGAATCCTCATATATCATGCAGTACTAATAGACAAACATCTTCTATGAAGTTGGTTATTTTGGTTTTCTTTAAATTGGTTTAATATATAGTATCATTTGAACATGCTTAAAAGATATTCGACGGAATTTATGAAGTTAGGTGATCGTTTTTCATTTTTTGGCCTTTATGATGGAAGTTTTCGTTGTGTTGTGATTTTAATACTGATAAAAACCCTTGATTTGTCCTAAATTCTGCACTATATTATCATTAATTAATTAGTGTTGACTACATACGTCTTGCATATGATCTTGGTAAATAAATTAAATACTGGTGCAACTGATACATGTAATTGGATATTCTATGAGCACGAGATGAATGAGATATAATGTCTTACATCAATAGATAGAAAAAAGAAGGCTATGTTGAACTTCATCATCTCTTTAGAAGGGCATCAACACCTAATCATCTATGCCTTATCTTTTTTTTTTTTTTTTTTAAAAAAAAGGGAGAAATTCAAACACAAAGTCTAGAAAATGAACTTTAAATTAAATCTCTTAATATTATTTTTGTTACCTATCATCATTTCAAGTGTTTTAAGTTTAATGTAACTAATACTTAAGACAATTTTTTTTTAATATATTTACGCTATTATATAGCCAACTATATTATGACAAGTGCGTCTTACTTATTTATGTATAAAAGAACAAAGTTTGTTACTATTCATAAGGCATCATCTTTGTGTCATGTAGATGTCATATATACTAATTTTACCTTTTTCACTTTTTTCCCTCAAGCACTAAGTAGTTTTCTTCTCACAGGTCAATGTTTCTCCACACAAGCTCTCATAGCTCTTTAGTCCTGTCTTTACACTACCATTCAAGACTTGTCATTTCTTCTTCTCTCTTTACTATTTGTTGTTTAATTTCGCCTATCTTCTCTATTTGGATTTCCTTATATCTTATTTTTCCCTTTTGTTTTCTCTCTATACTTCTCAGATCCCCTTTCACTTTCTCTCTATCGTTGTTTTTACTGTCCATTTGAAATCAAACTATAGTTAACAAAATCACATATTATTTTCATTGTTTATTCTTCTCTACGATTCAGTCATCCTATATTCCCTTTGGTGAACAATTTTTCTTTGGAGCCTCTTCATTTCTTCATATGATTGGAACCCTGTCTCCCAAATTTCAATCGATGATGTAGTGTTCGCTTCTTCTTTTCTTAAAATTCAAAAACCATACAGTTGCTGAAATCAGATGTGCGTTTTTAAATCTTCTTTTAGGAGTGTCATTTAAGTCCACCAGTGATGAGGAAATGCTGCCATATATTTTTAAATCTTTTTGAACCTTTTGTTTAGATGTTCAAATGAAATATTGGTTCTATTTTGGTGTATGTGGCAAGCTCAAAAACCAGTTATAAAAATTATAATTTAAAACTTTAGTTAGTTTGGTTATTATATTTGAATAAAGAAAATGAAAGATCGGAATGCAACTAAATTGAAAATTAGAATATTAATCAACTTGGATTATGCTTTTTTGGAATTCGTGGTAAAAGGATCAAGTCCACTGTTATATTTCTCTACTTCTCGATAGTTCGAAAGGGTTTGTAAGACGTGTGCATATTTTTGATCTTCAACTTTCACGTGCATTTTTCTTGTAAATAAATTATTGTATGATCAATCTTTTGACTTTTCGATAGCAATCATTTCATTAACTTTTATTATTTTTTTCCGGCTATATAAAAAATCAATTACCCTTCATTTTTTCTTATCTCAGCACATATAATCTTGGAGTTACCTTAAGTATCATTTGAAATCTTATGCTAGGTTAAGTAGTTGACAAATGAGTATCTATTGAGCAGGTGAAGCATGATGAATTGTTTCACTTTGCAGAAGGAGCCATCACATGGTTGAAAGTCAATGTTGATATTTGGAGGTACTCATAAATATTTAATTTTCTTCCACTTTTTCTACATCGCGTATCCTTGAGCTATGTAACAGATTTTGTATGATTTTAATTTAGGGACATTATCATGTTGTGGATCCCTAAGTTCATTGGAATATATGTTGTATTATAAGAGAATTACTCATTTTCCTCGAGTGGAAGTTTTTTTCCCCAGAAAGAATTTGCATAAGTTTTAACATAATGAGGTCATTCCAAGTACAACCTTGCTATTTTTCTCATAATTATGTAGCATTTGTGATATTGATAAGTTGATACAATTTACTTTCTGATATCTGAGATGACTTTCTCCGATGAATGCTTATATTTGCAAATGATGAATGCATTATATTTTCTTATGAGTTTTAGGAAGGCATTTTGTGCCATCAAAACTTACAAATAAAATATAAGTTTACTCCATTTAATTAAAGGGGTTATTATGTTAATAGATTTTTTTAAGTAGATCATATATTTCTACGAGTTTCGTAAATTGTATTAAATGGAATCAATATATATTGCTTGCTCTTGAAATTAATGATTCTTGTTATTAGATAAATGTCTCTTTCTATGTGTTGAGAAATAATACTGCTTGATTTTCTCTTCAACGAATTTGACTAAAAAATGCAAGGACGTGTTCTAAAAACAAAAGCATCACTATCCTCATTAATACCAATTGGTAGGTCCATAAGTTTTGTATGTGTCAGTGGACAAAAAAGTAACTTATGCTTACCCAACTCAAGTTTCTTACCTTCTACATTGATTTTTGCTGCTATTATTTGTAATTTAAATGATGAGCAGATTCTAGATAGTGGCATGAGGGGTTTGGTGAATAATTTATAAGTCGAATTCCTATTGCAGCTGGTGACGTTGGACTTCATGGTTTGTACAGCTTTTGATATATTTGCCATGACCGACTCAAGAAATCATATTTCTTCTTTGGTAGCTGGTTATTGAATCTATTATGGTGGGGTGGAATGCCAAATATACGGTCAAACAAATGCCAATTTGTGGACATTTTTCCATCTTAATATTTTTTTACCATCTATCACTCTACCTTCTCTGTTGACTTAAAAATACTTTTATTGTTATGGAAAGTATTTTTGAATAATCTTTTATTTGCTAAAAGTTTGTTATTGTATGTGCAAACCTAAATATCAATTCTGCATTTGAGGTGAACTCTATTTTCTTTTTCTATTATTATTAATTTATTTTATGTTTCATTTTTGTTTTGTTCCCGATGTATCTTTGTGTCTGAATTTGGTTTCATCTATAGCATTTTTCATTCGCTTGATTAAACTTGTTTATGATATGTGTCTAGGGTTGTAAAATGACTCAGCCAGTTGAACTTTACTTGAGATAGGCTCATCCATGGCTTGATCAGGCTTATCTTATTAGATAAAGGAGTTAAGCTAATAAAGGATTGATAAATGAAGTAACATACAAATAACAAATTTAATCAAAATGAACTCATTTTTAACTCTGCAAAACAACGTGTTTGAGATTGGTTTAGATCAATTAATCTGTGCTTCTATACACGTGACTAGATGTTTTGTTTATTTATGTTTCAATTTTGCTGATAATTATCTCTTTTATGGAAGGGTTTTTCATAATTAATTATGGTTTACGTCTTCCTCCTTTTTCTTTTTTCCTATTAGTAAATTTTTCATATTTTCTTTGTTACCTTCAGGTTGAGTCAATGTTGGACAAGGAAAATTTTATATTGGAAGAGCTTTTGGATGAAGAAGAGATAATCCAAGAATGCAAATGATTAAATAATCTCCTCATAATTTTGTATGACACTTTTTCCTTTCAGCTGCATATTTCTGTTTATTAGTCTTGTCATCTATGGTATGGGTGTCTTTTTAATGACTCATGGTTCCTTGGCAATTACACCCTTACCATGACCTGCTGGTTTCACTTTTAGTTTTGAAGTCTTGTGAAGACAATGTGAAATTTTATTGGTGTTTAGTTTGAGAGATAGAGCTCAAATTGAAAAGTTGTTGCACTACATCGTTTACGAGTCTTCAGATGATGCAGATAGCAAACGAATCTTCAGATGTCAAATCTTTTAAGTTTTCAAATCAAATTTGGTTTTCCCCAAAACCGATCTTATAAACATGAGGTGTTAATTTGATTTACTTGGTTATTGATTAGTCAATGCAGTAGGTCAAAACATCATGATCTATGTCAAGGATATGCACACTGGATTTAACAAAAGAAAGTTTGAACTATTACATATCCTTTGATTTCCAATAGCAGTCTTGGAACTCTCGCCCAACGATCTTCAATTGATTCTGGGTACAAGGTTAAGTAATCATTTTGAAATATATTATCATTTTAACAAGATCACTTAGAAAAAAATATAACAGTAATCCTTACCACATCCATTGAGGTTTTGTGCTAATTCATGATTCTATGGTTTAACTTTGATGAGAAATACCACAACGATTGATGTATTATGCACATATCATTAGTATTGTATGCTTTATTATTTAATTGAACTTGATGTTTGTTCATGACGTTATCCACTTTGTTCATTTTTTGGTAAAAGATAGAATAAATAATGCAGTAGTCAAAATTATATATTAGAATTCTGAAAATCCATTATCTGGCTTTATTTATTTATTTTTTTGTCTAGAGGCAAATCCAAACCTTTATTCAACTGATAATGTCATTTTCCCTTCTTTGTCTCTCAAAAATTCAAACAAAACTCCTGCTTTGTGAATGTGATTTGGCTACAGAAGCAATTTCAGTTTTTGTATATCAAAATATATGTATTGCTGATTTTTGACTGTCATAAGTTGTCGGCTTTCACTATATCATAAATTTATGCCTTTGTTTCTTTTTTTTTTTTTTTGGTATTTTTATTTGTTCTAATAGATGAGATGTCTTTGTCGAAGATCATTCCTTAACATATTTTTTTACCATCACTTTGATATTTTAAATCTGATGAGTGGAAATTTTAAAGGGTTTATATTGAATTGATGGTAAGTGTAGGTGTTGATGATAGTTGTCATTGAGATTAAATTAACTTCCAATATATTTTTGACACTTTAGATAACCTCAATTTTGCAACAGTTTGCAACGCTATGACAATGCAAGTGTTCTTTCATATGCTTGCGATGGATTCATGACTTCAAACTATTTGAATGATGTCAAACTTGAATCAAATAGAACTTTGTCATCATTGTGTAGTTCCTTTGTAATTTATTTAAGAAACTATTGATTTCTACATATTAATGTTCAATTCAATAGGTGCTTTTGTTATTCGCATCCGTTTCTGACAATATTAACTTTCCATTACCATAGCACAAGATGATGTCGTCCGTATCATTTCCAAGATAGATACTATTTAAAAATTTGAGTCTTCCTCTTGGTTTGACTTTTGTTTTTAGGTAGCAAGAGTAGTTAGTTTGAGAAATCTAGTGCAACGGTTGTTGATTTTAAATAATGAATCAAAATGTTAGGAATTTGCTTTTGCTAAATGTAGTGGTATTATAGTTTTTTTTTTCTTTACTTGTCATTGTCTAGATCTCTCTAGATTTTCTTTCATTTTCCATCTTAATGTTGTACTTTATATCTCTCATGCTTAATATGATAGTTTTTATAGGTTTTTTAGTGGAGGCCTTATGGAAGAAAAAGAGAAGACCGTGAAAGGTGATGATGTTATTATCTTACTGGACACAATACTTGAAGATTTGTATATCTTTGAAGGTAAAGGACACCAAGAGATAATATCAAATATATATGCAGTTTTGCACTGATTAAATTTTTGAAGGAATATATTCGTTTATATATTTTCTTGTTTCTCACTGTACATTAATATATATTTTTGTTTGACACATGCTAATTATATCAAGGGTATACCTTTGTGTTTGTATGCCCCTTGGTCTATTTGTTTTATGTTATGTCCACATTTTCACAAACTGAAAGTTTTTCATTTTAAATGAAACGAGAACTTTAGAATGGTGTTTTACATGGCATTGATGGGAACCTCCATCATTTACTTCATTGATCCGTTGTCTAATTTTGGATTAAATTTGATTTCTCGGAGGGAGATATGTATGGATGATAAGAATCTTTGTTCTTCTTAGATTCATTGGGTTTATTTGTAATTTAATTGTACTCTCATTGAAGTTGCTTCAAATCTTGAGAAATGGACAAATATGTAATCTAATGTAAAATAAAAGAGTACATGCTTTATGACATTAATTTGTCACTTCATTAAGTTGAATGTTATTGTGCAATGTATCGTTTAATAGTGAGCAACTTCTTCGTCAATGACATATTTGAACGATAAAAAAATTTAAATCATAGAACCAATGTTTCGATGTTCTAACACCATGCATTAATCAGTCTACATAATTAAATACTTAGATGTTGTAAAATGATTTGTCATTTTAACAAAATCCTTCTAAAATTATAATGGTAATCGTGCAACGCACGATCTCCACTAGTATATATATACATGGAAATACTAATGTGCACAATTATGCCATGTTTTCCTTTTGAATACTACTATCTAGCACCAACCTATGTAGCATTATATGATAGATTCAATTAAATGTAAAATTATGTAAGTCATTTAATTGAACATGTCATTTAATGTCATTAGTGCTGTCACCTAATTAGTATTAAATGTGGTGCTAATAGCACTACTCTTTCATATCTTAGTGCACAATTAAAATATGAATTTCCAACTCAACCAATATGCACAATGCAAGGAATTAAAAACAATAATCCTACTTGTAGATCATTTTCCTTACATCGAGGATGGCATCCTCTTTGTGTTTCAAAACATTGAGACGGGAAAAGTGTTTTTGTTTTTAAGCCGTTCAATGGTTTGTTGCCACGTGACATAATTTAAGAAATGATGTAAAAAATGATGTACATATAGCATTATTGATTTAAAAATACTGAAATTATTTAATGTCGTAAAACTTTTAACACTGAAAAAATTTGACGGGGCAAATCAACAATTCACTATCACAAAAATAGAATATAATGTTTTCTTTTCTAGACTTTTGCCCAAAATCAAGACATAAACCAACACACCACATCAAAACACAATCTTGTCAACCACTATTTTCATCATCTAACAATAATAGATGGAATCCAAAAATATTAAACCAATAACAGAAAGAAAAAAAAAAAACTCACCAAACAATTAATGATGGAATGCACAAGTTGAAGAAGAAAGTCCAAATTCTTGAAGCAGCGTAGAAAGCCCTTTTTTCTGTTGTATGGGGAAGGAAGCAGAAACTTCTTGAGCTATAGCAATAACACGAAGGAATGGATTAGAGCGTCAAACGGGTTAGGTTGTCGGATTTTAATTTCATAGTTATAGTAGTCTTTTTGAAACAGACAGTTGGCAATCCAGCTGCCATATTATCTCTCTCTCTGATTGCCTATTTTTCGTCTGTATCTCTATTCTTTGCGTGTATGTATTCTGTTCACTTTTCCGAGAAAGAAAAACCCTTTTAATTTTAGTTTTGAATTGGAGACCATAAACTCCATAGTCAGCCAATTAATATTGTACAAATCGTGGCATTAGAGAGATCCTCTTACTAGAAAATTTGAAGTTCACTTGTGTACTAAAGAATAGAATGAAGATCCAAGACCACATTTACAAATTGGTTGAGAAAGTTACAGGGCTGTTCTCTTTGTTGTTTTCATCTCGTTTTCCATTTTCAATTTTCCAAAACAATGAAAATATGTTTACTTACCTATTTTTGAAAACGAGTTTAAATTTTACAAAGAAAATAGAAAACGGGAAAAATGTCGTTTTGAGTGTTTTCAATTACGCCACCAACAAAAATCAACGCCATCACCGCCTGCACCACACCGTCGCACCGCCAAAACCACCGTCGAGATGTTGTGACTCAGAGCTACCGCCACACTACAGCTACCACTGTCGCACACCCAAACACCACCGCCACAACCACAACTTGCATCGCACCACACACCTAAAACCACCGCACACCACCGCCTAGCCACAACCCTGACCCAAAACAACCACACACCACCACCACAGCCACAACATCCAAAAAAAAAAGAGACGAAGCCGCTGACGATCGCAGTAATCGCCGCTTGCTTCTCGTCGCACAGCTCCGCCAGCGATTGCACATACAACAGCTTGCAGCTTGTCGCTGCTCGTCGGTGCCAATGACCTTGGGGGAGAGAGAGAGAGAGAGGAGAGAAGAAGAGAGAGAGATGGGAAGAATACATTTTCCAATTTTGGGCTATTGAAAATAATTTCTCAAAATGACAAAAAGAACACATTTTCAACAATTTCAAAATGGACACTCAAAACACAAAACTCAATACGAATTCAAAACGAAAAGCGGAAAATTGAAACATGAACAGAACAACCTCTAAGTGTCCAAGAAAAAGCGGCTCGTGACGTAGCATGTGCATGTGTGTTTTTCGATGAACACCTCATTCTTATTTGTGTCATTTATTTATTGCGTTGAATAGCCTCAATATAGTAAGTAAACTATGGATAATCTCAAATTTCCAAAGCTACATATAAGGTGTCAAAATCAGTAGTTTATAATTAAGCTCTTAATAAATAGCCTCATTTAAGCAGGTTAATGCTTCATGAATAATGGATGCTAACTATGGTATAAAGTTATGGCAGTGATTTTCTTTAAAAATTTCAGCTCATAATTCATTTCCTACGAAAACCAATGTTAATTCAAATGTGGTTTGTTTTCAGTATTATGCCCATGTGAGAACAAACAAGTAGTTTAGATCTCTTTAAAGAAAATTATGACTTCGTGATGCATGGACAGTTTCCAATTCGTAATCCCAAAAGCAAAAAAAGTAAGCAGCTATGGTAATTAGCTTGTTACTTCCTTTAGGATTCAACATCATTTTTCTTTTATGCTTTCCGGGATCAGATAAATCTCCTACGATCTCCGGAGACAGACAAAAAGGATCCGAGGAGATACATTGATTGAAAAAGTTAGAGTTGGAATGTACAACGTGATGAAGGAAAAATTACATCAAATTGAGACCCCACCAATAGCAAGCAATTTTGAAGACTCAAATAGCAGTCGCTTGGTAATAGTAATGATTTGAAAGGCAAAACCATGTAATTAGTTTCCGATTTTCTTCTTTAGATATTTTATGGTATCTATACTTCTTGTTTATTTAGTTTTTTGGTAGAAAGCAAGAAATAAAGGGTCGAAGAAACTTCAATTCATCAAATTAGCTAAAAAATCTCCTCGGAAGCGAATCTGAGGGATGAAAAATATAACATCTTGTAAATTCTTTATGATATGGAGCCGAAGATAACCCAAAAATAACTAACTAAAAGGGGGGTGAATTGATCTTTGAAACTTTTTTGAAAATAATCTCAAACTAAGTTGAAAATTACCAGAGTTTTGACCCTACTAACACTTAGAGAGAGTGAATAGGTGTATGATGCAAAATTAAAATCAACAATCAAATAACAAGCAATGGGTCACTAATTATTGTTTTAAGATTAAACATTTAATCAAATTAAACCCTAATAGTCAATTATGCAATATAGATCAAAAGCAATAAAAGTAAAGAATACCAAATTTAGTAACCAAGGAAAACCCTTGAAGAACTCTTCATAGGGATCAAAAACCTCTAGGCAAACCTTGTCAAAACGATCGACTAGAAAAAATAACTTACAATTGGTCCAAACACAAATACATAAGTAGAATCTGACCACCAAACTTGTAAATCACCGAAGAACCTATTCGATTAGGAATGGCAAAAAAACTCGTCGGCTCGGCTCAGCTCGGAAAAAGCCTGAGCCGGGCCTAGTTGCACCGAGCTGAGGCTCGTATTTAAAAAAAAATTAAAATTAGAATTTGAAGCTGCCTACTGTCGTATTTAAAAAAAAAAGTTTAAATTAAAATTTACAGTTGCCTGCACGCAGCTGTAGATACAAATATATATTTTTGTCTATAAATATGAGAAAAATTTTACAACTTTATATCAATCTATTTCTAATTTCTTTACACAATATTCAGTATTTTACTCTCCAATTTCTTAAATTTGATTTTCAATTTAAACATTTGGCTGTGTTATTCAGTTTCTTTTACTCTATTATACAATATTCTTTACCATAAGACTTACACATGGATTTTACTAGTGATGAGATTAATCAGTTTAAAGGTAGTTCGAGTACTCTATCGGGGTACGATGCATCTCAAAATATTCCAATTGATTTGGAAGATATCGAAGAGGAGGAAGTAGTGGAGGTTAAAACGTCGAAAAAAGAGTCTACAGGTTGTTGGCAACATATGACTCGTAAAAAAGTTGGGGTTTAAAATGGAGTTGATATTTGAAAAGTATGTTGCAATTATTGTGATAAGAACTTAGTTGGAAGCCCAGTTCGAGCACATATTAAGAAGTTGCAAAGCGAAACCAGTTGGTCTTGACCCGAAACAGACCGAACTAACATTTACCGGTTCCGGTTCTACTCTTTCCACTTTTGTATATTCACAGGAAAGATTTCGTAAAGGAATGGATGCATACGTGGCTGCATCAGAGATGTTGCTAACGATGATCAAGTTAGCACACTTTACTTTTCTTGTGAAGAATTATCTCCAACCCAGGTATAATTCTTATTTTAGAAATACTATTCGTTCGAATGCTATAAAATTATATAATGGAAGAAAACAAACTACTATTGAAATTCTAAAAACTTTTAATTGTGTTATATCATTTACATCTGATTTATGGACCGGTGTTAATAAAAAACGTTATATTGCTGCTACAGTTCATTACATTGATCACTATGGATTATGAATAAAAGGATTATTGCATTCAGATGTGTAGAATATTCTCATAATGCGACTAACATATATATGATTTTAAAAGATATTATACAAGTATATGGTATGCAAGAAATGGTTTGAAATTTTACTTTTAATAATGCTAGTGTAAACAAAGTTGTTGTCGAAAAATTTATTAATGATTTGAATCCTACATTTGAAGGTTTATTTTTTCATTAACGTTGTGTATGCCACATTATCAACTTGATTGTAAAGGATGGATTGGAACATATAAAATCGCTTTTAGATAAAATTAGGCAATCAATTAATTTTATTACTATATCACCAGCAAGAAAGTAAGCATTTAACATTTTATGTGTAGAGTATGGCTTAGAAGATAAATCATTTGTCACTGATGTATCACATAAATGGAACTCTACATATCTTATATTACACTCGTGTGAAAATTATGATAAAATTATTTCAATGTATTATAATGGTAAGCATACATATGGACCCGAACATAATTTGAAAGATGGTCTCTTGCATTTGTCGTGAAAAAATTTTTAAAACCTTTTTTCAATGCCACATAGGAATGTAGCGGTGTTTATTACCATATATCTTCACTTGTTTTACAACACTTTTTCTATATTTTATAAACATTTCAAAAACATAGGAATTTGCCAATTTTGGTTGATGTAATTTATTCTATGGAGTTAAAATTTCGTAAATATTGGGAAGAGTAACCTTATTTATTTGTATTAGCTTCGGTGATGAACCCTTGGCTTAATTTAACTGGCACAAAATCTATTATAAAGGGGATTTCAAATTTCATAAATGTAGAATTATCATATGTGCAAATAGAATCTATGTTATGTGAAATGTATAACTATTACGCTGAAAAAGATGGTCAGTGTAGTTCTACTTCCTAAAGTTCATTTTGAAAAAATACTTTAACAAATATAGATAATCTATGGAATTATTTAGAGACCAATACTAGTGTTCCCTCATTTAGTTCTAGTTCGTCAATATCTAGAGCAATAGATGTCAGTGCTACAAATCTTAAAATCCCATATGAGTTAGCTAGGTATATGTGCGTGGACATTCGTAGTATGTTACAACCACAAGAATTACAGAAATTTAGTTTTTTTTTATCATAGTGGAGGTGTAACGAAAGGCAGTATCCAATTGTATCAAAACTTGCTCGCGATCTACTAATACTTCCAATGTCTACAGTAGCATCGGAGGCTACATTTAGTTTAGGTGGTTGAGTTTTATATGATGAACGATCAAGACTAAAAGAAGATATATTGGAGGCTTTAATACGTTTGAAGGACTAAGAATGTGCGGAATTTCGTCTTCAAGAACAAGTTGACAGTCTAATGACCGAAGAGTTGTAGGAGATTCAAACATAAGATTGTAAGTTTTTAAATTGATTGGTTTAAAAAAATATGTAATTTTTAAATTTTTTTTTTTTTAAAAAAATTGTACACGAAAAGTTTTATTCATGTACAATTTTAACTCCGTCTACGATAATTGTAGATGGTCATAACCCTGGATAAAGGAGAAGAATTTTAACTTTTATAATATATTTAATTTATAACACGTATAAACTGTACAAATTTTAAAATTTTTAAATAAACAATGTTGATTTTACACAAAAAAAAAAAAAAAAAAACGAGTAGGCTCGGGTCGAGCCTTATTTTTTCAGGTCCAAAAAAGCTCGAGCCGAGCCGAGCCCAACTTTTTTTTTTCCGGCTCAGCTCGGCTCGTTGACATAACTATATTCAATTGTGCAACCTATACTTTCTAGCAAATCTAAACTTCTTTTCCCTTCACGTGAATCACTAAGAATGAACTCGTTTTGGAACAACTATAACTTCAGCTGTTTCTAATTTCAGAACTCTGAATGCTTATTGGTAATGGTAAAAAAAATTTGGTGTTTGATCTTTAGATCTTTTGAGTTTTGATCTTTGTGGTTGAATCAAGAGATTTATGGAATGAATTATTGATCTTCACTAATATGTTCTCTTAAAATGAAAATAGATTCAACACACATTATGGTACGGACTATACTTGGATATTTATAATATCAAGCATTTGAGGTTGAAAGTGATTGGAAAATCTGTTAAAAATGTGAACATTGAGGTTGAATGTGATTGGAAAATCTGTTAAAAATGTGAACATTATTCTACCTGGATATCACAACTGCTCAAGTGCCCCTTTCGCGGCTAGCTAGCGGTCAGTTGACCACTCAAGCGCCCAACTCCTATTTTTTTTCACAAGCACCTCTTGCACGGTTGGCGAGCAACTTGCCACGATTTCTTCTCCTTGGTCCATCTTTGACTCCTTCAAAGCCTATACTACGAGCTCTCAACTCTTTTGGCTTTAATTACAACTCAATAACTATGATTTTAGACACGGAACTAGCCAATTACAATTTGGACCTAACAAACTCCTCATTTGGCATTCAGTAACAAAATCATTTATTTTAAAATCAAAATCAATACAACCCAACACTATTGACCCAAATATTCAATTCTCAAAATTCAACTCCACATCTTGTCATAGTTGTTTCGTGAAACACAGGAACTCAACAATACCATGTGTAAAAGCATGAATAAACAAATAATTAAGCACATAACTAAGTTATATAAACAATGCAAGCAAAACATTTGTAACACCTAAAACATGTAATACTATGCGTATCAATAACTTAGAAAATAAACATTACAATTTGAGATAGATATGAAACTAGCAACACAAAATATGATATCTATATTATACAAAATACTTAACATTATATGAATAAGGAAAAACAACACATTATGCTAGTCAGATCATCAATCGTAAAAAAATATATGTGACTCCTCCTAAGTCAAATATCAAAACAAACTCAACAATGATATATCTCAGCAATGTGTCAACTTTTCTCCCTAACTCATATACTACTCAACTCTCGTGAAATAAATACTCATCTCTTCCTATATTTGTCATGAAGCACAAAGGAAAATCAAGCAATTCCACATAGAGAAATGAGTGAAAAAGTATACACATGGAAAAACTATGCAAAATTATGCAAAACAAGTGATGGGAGAGTGTTTTTTTAGATTACTATTTTCATGGATTTTTAAATATAACATCAAGTAATGAAATTTCAAGTTTCTAATCTCTTATACGCAGGACTCAAAAATTTATATCAATTCAACAAAAAAATGACTGGTGAATGAATATTTTCCTTAAAGTATGAAAGTCAAACCCATTATTACTAGGACATTTTAAATAAAAATGTTCATATTTAATTTTTCACTATTTAACTTTTCTTTCCTCCATACCTGTGAACATATATAACTTTTTCTATCTTATTTGCAAACTTTTCTTTATTAAGCTAACTAGATGACCCAGGTAACGAGTTTTAGGTCAATGACTCCGAGTCAAATAACTATAGGGCATCATGTTTTAGATACTCTAGCAAGCTTAATCACTCGAATCATAAGTATAAGATGTATCCATTGACATAAATTTCAAATATTTTGAAGCTCAGCGATCTTTTTCTTTTAGGAGAATATACAAGAGCTTATGTTAGCTAGTTAAATGTCAATTTATATTCAAGGTCACCTAATCATACCGATGACCACCATTGTAAATCTCACATACGCGGTCAAGACTCACTTAAAGAGCTTAGTGTGTGTAGTGCACATGATATATGAAATAACCTATATCAAATACTCCAAATAAGTTCTAAAAAAGTTAATGGAAACTTTATTCACAATTTATTAATTTGACTAGTTCTCAATCGCAAAATAACATGTCCAATGATATCATTTTAAAAGTGTTATAATCATCAAGAATTATTTTTCCTTTTTAAATATTTTTTTATAATAATAATAAATAAACAATGCAAAGCAAATGAGACAAGAAAAAAATTTGGAGTGCATGCATGAATACATAGGTACCTTGAATAATGCAGATGCAAACACCTAAACACCTACTCAATGAGGAACATAAGTGCTCTTATCTTTAAGAGCAACACATGCAACACCGCAATTTACAATATCACTTTCACAAGAGAGTTCACTGTTTTTGACCCAAATCTTATTAGAAGAAGATGTAATCTTAGCCAAAGAATTCATCATATTATTAAATGACTTACTTGGTTAGCCAAGAATCTAACATGGGTAGTGTGATCTTGTTTGTTGTTCTTAATCAAGGGCTTACGACACCTAGGTCCTCACCACAACTGTAATCAAAGAATTCATCATATTATTAAATGACTTACTTGGTTAGCCAAGAATCTAACATGGGTAGTGTGATCTTGTTTGTTGTTCTTAATCAAGGGCTTAAGACACCTAGGTCCTCACCACAACTGTAACAAGTGTGAATGAATGTAGAAATAGTTTTAGGTGTCAAGTTTGAACATTAGGTTGAGAAATGATAATTGCATTTTAAACACTTATTTAAGGCACATATGGACAATTATTGAGAAATATATTGAAATATGGCTTAATTATATATAAATTATGTTTTTAGGATAAAATTGATGAAGATAGTAGAGTTTAGGAGAAACAAGCGAAAAAGGGCTAAAATGGAAGAAAATTAAAGTTTAGGGACCAAAGTGAAAATAGCTGAAAGCTGACTCGGAAGAAGAAATGAAGATGTAAAAGAGTTAAAAACCAATTAAGGGAAGACATGAAGTATTGGAAGAAGAAAAAGTGAAAAAAGAAGTCAAGAAACGAAGAAACGGAGTTTGGGGCCCAAAATGCAAAGAAGAAATTTCACCTGAACTATGTTGTAGCATATTTATTCTCTCCATGTGGTTGCATGGCATGATTCAAGGAATTCCAAGGTTGAACTATGCTATGGCATGAGTTTGTACTATGCTATAACATAGTATATTTTCGGAGGAAAAATTCTGGATTCCTTATTTAAATAAAACTCTTATGAAAACAATGTTGATAACTTTTTTAAGACCTAGTTCTGTCCATAATGAAGGGGATACACATTTTAACATATTTTGAGAGCATAGATGGAGGCAAGAAATACAAAGACCGATTCAAAGACTTGAAGATTCAATTCAAGATTTATTTGGGTGATGTCGATTCTTCTCTTTTGTTTTCTTTTTTCGTAACATGTTAGGCTAGATTTATTTGTGCTAGGAGAATGGTGAATCTTGTAATATGAATTTTTAATTTTTAGTTTTATAAAATTTGACATTGAAAACACGTTTTTGAATTTTGAATGATTTACATGATTATCTTTTCTCTACGATTATTTTGCATGGTAATTGTATGAATTCGATAGCTTATTTTATGCATTCAAAAGAAGGAAAATAAGTTTGACATTGTGTAAATCATCATAATGTCCGATAGGGAATATAAATATGCCGCTATACTCTATGTGAATCTTTAAGTGTTCATAAAAAAAATCATGCACTCTTGTATGTTCATATCCCTAATAGAAATATGGTCGGATCATATATGATAATAGGTTTAGCATTACTCGAGAGAGATTGTTAAATAAAATAGGAATATTGATTCATCAAAATTCAATCGCGTTGTCAAAGTATTGAACCAAGGTTAAAAATGATTATTGCATGGGAATTCGGGATCTTAGTGCGTTTGTTATTTACTAAACACATCAATTTGCATTTAGTTTAGTTAATTTACTCGTAATTGCATAAGTAGATTACTTTAGTTATAATTTTGTCACAAACAAGCACACCATATTATTCGTATTTCGATTAAGGTCGCGTTATTTAAAATTGAACTAAATCAATATCTTTGAGATGATACCTGGACTCAAAATTCACGTTATTACTTGTTAATGAACTATATACTGGCGGTGGGTTTAATTCGAAATATATATTCGTGAACAAGTTTTTGGCGGCATTGTCGGGGATTGAGTTTTAGTTTGATTTTATTTATTTTGGCACTAATTCGAACTTCAACCTATATTCTTGTATTGTATTTTTTCTCTCTCTTTTTCAGGATATATAAAAGAACAAAAATAACAGGATAAAAGATGATTGTGGTTGATTTCAACAAAATGCTCATATATGACTTTGTCATAAGATAACAACAATTGGAAGCTCAAGAAATTGATTAGGGACATGTGCTTGTGGGAGGTTTCATTATAAGATAACGACTACAAGATATAAAAGCCGAATGTGAACTTGATGAAACTATCTTAAATGACTTACCTGTTGCATTACTTCTCTCACCACAATTTGATGTGGGTGATTTGCCTACGAGATTATTTCTTCCACATATTATTAATGGACATCAATTAAGGAAATCACGTCAACCGAACTTCTTACAAATACAACAAGAGGATAAGACTCTCCATGAAGATATCATTATTTCTTTGCCAAAAATTTTGAATACGAACGCTGAACTCGAGAAAACTTCAATTAAAGAAGAGAAGCATGAAAAGATCGAGTAATTAATCCTATCGGACGAGAAAGAGTTGTAGCATTCAAAGAAGAGCAAATCCTATACTTCATCATTTGCTCAAAAATTTAGTTCGTGATTAAACCTTATGAGGAGATTGAGGTGTACATTGTTAAGTTCGAAACGGATGATGGGGGAAAGTCATACTACTAGGAGAAGGACATAATTAAAATCTGGAAGTTGAAATATGGAACAAAGTTAAATTAAACAAACTAAGCAGGACCTCTAAAGCCATATTCAAAGTACCAAGAAACACTAGTTAAAAAGTCAAGCTCTAAACTTTAAATTAAGCACTTAATGGGAGGCAACCTGATAAGTGTGTTTTTCCACACTTATTTAATATCTAAATATGCTTTTTATTGATAAAATGAATGAAATTCTATTCACAATTACATAATATTTGCTTTTGTAGGCCAAAAATCATCCAAGGAAAGAGAACAAGACAAAATGAGGAAAAATGTACAAAAATTGTGAGGTTGGGGATCAAAGTGAACAAGCCAAAAAGTTGGAGGACATTGGGATACAATTTATGAAGGGCATAATTTATGTAAAAGTCAAAATTCGAGGACCAAATTGTACAAGACAAAAGTTGAGGGACTTGACATGCAATTACTTAGGGACTTGACTACAAATTTAAAAAGAAGAAAATGGTTTTTGGATAGAGACATGGGCGCCTGGGCGCCACTTTTATAAAATCTGGGGACCTTTTCGTCACTTTAAAAAAATCTGAAGACTAAAGTTGCAATTTCTGAATAGGGTTTTTTTTTTTTTTTTTTAACAAAACCCAGCAACGCCCTAGACTTTTGGCCGTTGGGTTTTTTTTTTTCAATTTCTTTTCTCATTTTCTTTCCTTCTTCTTTCTTTCTTGTTTCATTTCATTTTCTTTTCTATTTCAACATCTTGCAATCTTGGAGGACAAAATCAAGAGCACAATAAGGATAATAAATCAAAGACAAGGTGGAGAAGAATTGGGGAAATCGAGATTCAAGCAAATTCAACCAAAAAGGGGTTTTATCTTTAATCTCGTATTTTCTTTATTATTTTCCATCATTTGTGTCGTATTGGATGAATATTCTCATTTGTTATCATTTATATAACATGAGCTAAATTTTATTGTTGGGATTTATGGTGTAACTTGACCTAAGTTTCATTAATGTCAATATTAATCATTTAATGCTTTAATTACTATGGTTATTGTGCATTTATTATTGTGCTTGGATTTTCATCATGTATGTGGCTAATAGATGATTCAGTTAGGTGATTTGCACAATTATTGGAAGATTGTTGTGCATTCTTGACCAAAATAATTAATGCCCTATGTTGTTTTAGGAGATAGAGATATACTCCAAACTCTAGGTGACCCATTGAGTATTTTCATTATGAATTAATACGGTTGGTTGGATTTTCATCAACATAGAGATATAGTAGGAATCAATTAGGGTTAAATTTGCCCGAGAGGGGTAATTAACTAAATTTGGCGAATCAGGTCTAACATCTTGACTTAGTAATTTGCATTGTCAGTTTACTACGATATTAAAGAAATGACGGATAAGTGACATCGTAAATCCCAACTCATTTATAATTCAAATTTACTTCTCTTTCATAATTGTTATTTGAATTGATCTTCAAATTCATTTTTTCTTTCATCTCACATATGAAATCAAATTGTGTGTTTGCCTTTATTGTTAAAATTAAATTGACGAAAGTTGTGTAATTAAAAGTAAACATTTCTCAAGGGATCGACAACCCGGACTCAAAAAGTCCACTTTATCACTTGAACGCGACCCGGGCACTTGCGGTATATTATTTTAGCGAACACAACCCATTTTGATTAAGTATTGCATTACAAGTAGATTTTTAAGGATTGCATTAGTATTTTAGGGCTATATTCAAGAACTCATGCATTTAAATGGTTTGTTTTGAACCCATTTTAGGTAGTATTTTAAGACTTGCATTAGTAGCTTAGGTATGTTTACTTATTGAGTTCAATTTACTTGGACCCATAAATAACATCATATCATTATATTGAGGTTACATTGATATGATATGCATTCTTAAGGTTGGACCTAAATTTCAATCTCCAAACGAATTTGAAAAACTTCTCTTTTCCTAGATATAGAATTTTTGTAGGATACGTCCTGTTAAATAGTTTTTCATAAATTAGAAAATTAGAATTCTTCTTGGTGTGAATTCATTGCAAATATCTAAACCTTATATACTATTACTAATATTTATTTTAAACTCTTGGAACAGAAAATTAAAATCTAGCAGTAAGGAAAAGTGGCGATTGTTATGACATCTACCAATCGGACCAGCATAATCTTTTGACTAATCCACATCAACCGGGGGAGTTTCTGATACTTACTCCTTTAATTTAATTATTTTTGCTTTCACATTGGGGACAATGTAATTTTTTTTGTTCGGGAATGGGTAATTGTTAGGAAACGTGTGATATATATTTTTCAACTGCTAACCGGGTCTATATATTTGTTTAAAAAATTGAAAAAAATTGAGTTGTAATTGTTACTTATTTTCTAGTATTTTTTTATTGTTTTGTGTGCTTGTTTGTGGTTTAATGATCTTGCTGACAATGATGTTGAATATTGGAATATGTATAGATTAGGAATAATGAAAATAGTGCATGATTAGATTAGCCAATACTTGTTTATGTGAAATTTGACATTCTCTGTGCATGATACTCCTGTTTTACACTTTAAGTTGGTGATTTATCTCATTACTTAGTGAAGAGTTGAAAATAGTACGATAAATTCGAATAACCTTTATTGTATTAATCCATAATCCATTTATAGAGTAGTTTGGAGGTTATTGATTTTTTATAAAAAGAACATTGAGTTCCGTGCATGAAAAGTTTCTTGTGTAGATTGTCTAAAATCAATGAGACAAAAATGAGGTGAAAGTATTAACTTAGGAGTTAGTTTTAGAGGCTGAATCTCTAAAAGAAAAGGGGCATAGCACTAGTTTATGTGTGAATAAAATTATCTTTTCGAGCATGTATAACTCGAGTGAATAAGTTTTTAAGGGTTTAAAATTTGGTACCATATGGTCATCAGATTTGGGAGTCATCGGCTTAAAACTCGCTACATGGGATGTTTGAAAAATAAAAAATTAATTGTTGAGAAAAAGCACAATTACATTAATTAAGCCTCAAGACAATTGGTTGATGAACTATTCCTTTGACACAATGCAAGTATCTTAGTTTAGTCTTAAAGGTTGAGACAGTAAAAAATATAGGAGAATATTGACTTGTTGAAGTGTGAACTTGTCATAGTAAGATCTATCCAAACTAAGAAAGGGTAAGAAGTAGAATTAAATAAGTGTAACTTAGGATGTACCCCTGAAAAATTGATTGAAAAGAATAAGTTTGAGGCATGTGTATCTCTCAAGTGAAGAAAGGAAATATTTGACTACTACAGGCCACGAGTTGAGCCAATCATGAGTTTGACATATTTACATGAGTTTACACACACGTTGAGTTATGCATATAATAGGTGGAGGTTGATTTGATTTTGCACTGTTGAAATTGTTCATTATGTTGATTACTAAATTTCAATCCTGAGACATGGCAAATTGTCAAACCATGTTTTGTTTGGAGTCAAGCTACAGTTTGTTTGAAGACAAATAATTGTTCAAGTTTTGGAAATTTGATAAGTACGTTTTATACATTTATTTAGGGCACAAATTATGGAAAATTGTTGGTAAATATATCGAAATATAGTTTAATTTTATATAAAATATATTTTGTAGGATAATATTGATAAATGTGGCGGAATTTAGGAGAGACAAGCGAAAAGGGATAAATTAAAGTTTAGGGACCAAAGTGCAAATATTCGAAAGATGACTCAAAAAAAGAAACGAAGATGTGAAAGAGTCGAAGACCAATTTAACTAAGACATGCATCATTGAAAGAGGAAAAAGTGAGAAAAGAGGTCAATAAATGAGAAAACGGAATTCGGCGGCCATAACGCAAAAAAGAAATTTCACTTGAACTATGCTATAGTATAGTTATTCTCTCCATGCAGTCGCATGGTATGATTCAGGGAATTCCAAGGTTGAAATTCATTGGACTATGCTATAGCATAGTACATTTCCTCAGGAAAAATTCTTGTTTCATATTTGAATAAAACTCTTATAGAAACAATGTTACGAACATTTTTTAAGACATAAGGTCGTCCATAATGAAGGAAAGACACATTGCAACAGATTTTCAGAGCATAGAAGGAGGCAAGAAACACAAAGATCGATTCCAAGACTCGAAGATTCAATTCAAGATTTATTTGGGTGATATTGATTATTCAATATTTCTTTTGTTTTCTTCTTCATAACATGTTAGGCTAGATTTGTTTGTGCTAGGAGAACGACGAACCTTGTAATATGAGTTTTTAATTTTACATATTTGACATTGAAAACAAGTTTTTAGATTTTGAATGATTTACATGATTACTTTTTCTCTAAGATTATTGTGCAATGTAATTGTATGAATTTAGTGACTTATTTTATGCATTTGAAAGAGGGAAAATAGGTTTGAGATTGTGTAAATAGTGATAATGTCCGATAGGGGATAGAAATATACCGCTATACTCTACATGAATTTTTAAGCGTTCATAAAAATTCATGCACGCTTGTATGTTTGTATCCCTCATAGAAATATGGTCAGATCATATATGAGAGTATGTTTAACATTACTTGAAAGAGATTGTTAAATAAAATTGGAACATTGATTCGTCCAAATTCAATCGTGTTGTCAAAATATAAAACTAAAGTTAAAAAGGATTATTGTATGGAAATTCGGGATCCTAGTGGGTTTGTCATTTATTAAACACATCAATTTGCATTTAAATTAATTCACATTTAGTTTAGTTAATTGTACTCATAATTGCATAAGTAGATTATTTTAGTTATAACTTTATCACAAACAAATACATCATATTATTCATATTGCGGTTAAGGTCGTTATAATTAAAATTGAATTAAATCAATCTCTATGGGATGATACTTGGACTCAAAGTCCACTTTATTACTTGTTAACGAACGTACACTTGTGGTGAGTTTAATTCGAAATATATTTTCGTGCATAAGGAAACTTATGTTGCACATATAACTTTTGTCCTAGGGTTTCTACATTCTTAGACTTGATTGAGGCAGGTACAACCTTTCTTTTAGAAGAGGAAGCTGTATGAGAATTTGTTTCGTTAATGCCTAAATCTCTCCTATTTCCAGTTTTTTTATTCAAACCTAAAATATTGTCAAACTTCTTAGATCCAATAGAAAAAGACTAAAGTTGGACATTAGATTTCTCAAGATCGCTCTAAGAGATTCAACTTTAATTTCTGAGGGCATTTTTTCAAACGTTAACTTGTTCAATTTTCTAGTTGACTCCACAAGTTTGATTTCTAAGTTCTTATTTTCTAACTCTAGTTCATATGATTTTTTAAAAGAAGAGTTATTAACCTTCTTTAACTTAAGACTCTCTACATACAACTAGTCAAATGCCTCTTATATATCCTAATCATCTTCTGATTCTTCATTTGATGAGTCAAATTGCTCTATATCCTCGAGAGTCTTAATTTTAGAAAAGGAAGCTGTATGGGAATTTGTTTCATTAATGCCTAAACCTCTCCTATTTCCAGCTTTTTTATTCAAACCTAAAATATTATCAAACTTCTTAGATCCAATAGGAAAAGACTAAAGTTGGACATTAGATTTCTCAAGATCACTCTAAGAGATTTAACTTTAATTTCTAAGGGCTTTTTTCTTTTTTCAAACGTTAACTTATTCAGCTTTCTAGTTGATTCCACAAGTTTGATTTCTAAGTTCTTATTTTCTAACTATAGTTCATGTGATTTTTTAAAAACAGAGTTATTAACCTTCTTTAACTTAAGACTCTCTACATACAACTAGTCAAATGCCTTCTATACATCTTAATCAACTTCTGATTTTTCATTTGAAGAGTCAAATTGCTCTATATCCTCAAGAGTCTCAATCTTCCTCACAGATTCGCTCTTAACCACAAAAGTGAACAACATATAATTTCCCTCCTCATCAAGATTTGAGTTCCTACTTTTATTATCGGAGCTACACTCGTCATTAATGATAGTAGCGTTCATAGCCTAGCCTAGGGTTTTCTTATAACTTGGGAACCCAGATTTAACTTGTGCAAAACCCTGGCACGTATGACGTCTCACATATTGAAACCTCTGACAGACATCCCTAGTTCTCTTTTCACTCTTTTATCATTCCTATTCTACTAGAGTCACCTTTAAACTTATTAGGAAGTCTTCAATTATTCCTAAAACATTTTAAAAATTTCCTAGCAAGGTAGGCAAACTCCTTATCCTTTAGGGTGTCATCATTGGTCTAATTACTAGCCTATTCTTTAACAATGTTTAGGGTTGAAGATTTGTTTTTCTTAGAGTGGGCTAAGTTTATATGTTTGGAGAGATCATACAAGTTCTTTTGTCTTTATAGCATCTATGTTTTTGCTTTCCTCAATCACTGTGGCCTTATGTATAAAATTTATCAGGTAGATATCTCATAACTTTCCACAATCTTAGCATAGGGGATTCGCTTACCTTGGTTGAAACTAGAGTTCACTAAATCATTCAGTTTAGCATATAACTCATTGAAGGATTCCTCATCGATCATCCTAAGAGTGGTCAATATTTGTAACTTAGAGATCTTAGTTCTCCCATGTATGGTTTCTAAACTATTCCAAGCTTTTCTAGCAGTGTCACAAATGGACACATGCTTAAAATCTTCGGGACAAATAGCCAGAAAGATGGCATGACATGACTATTATTCCAATTACACTCAACTATTTCATCCTTAGTCTAAGTGGATACATGAGTACACCATTAACAAATGTAGATGGGACAATCCAACCCTTTTCTACACTAAACCAAACTTTCTTATCCTTAGATTTTAAAAAAAATCTCATCCTAGCCTTTCGTAAACATAATTACTTCTATCAAAATATGGAAGAATTGATAATAATTGACCCATCTAGACAAAATACGATCACAAAATCTCAATTAAGCTCTAATACCAATTGAAATTATCGAGGTTTCTACCCAACTAACAACTAGAGGAAGGTGAATAGGTGTATAATACGGAATTAAAATTCAATCAATAACAAGCAACAATTTATTAATTATTATTTCTAAATTAACAAATTTAATCAAATTAAACTTGTTGTGTCAATCATGCTATATAGATCAATAGCAATAAAAGTAAAGAACACCAAGAAATATTCATTGAAGAACTTTTCACAGAGATTAAAAACATTCTGTCAAAACTTTCCAAAATGATCAACTAGAAAAGATAACTTATAGTTGGTCTAGACACAACTAAATTTTAGTAAACTCTGACCATCCAACCTATAAATAACCAAAGAACCTCTTCAATTGTACAACTTGCACTTTCGAGCAACTCTTAACTTCTTTTCTATCCATATGGATCACTAAGAATGAATTCGTTCCGGAAAAACTGGAACTCCAGCTATCTCTTCCCAATTTCAGAACTCTAAAGGCTTATAAGTAAAGGTAAATGTTTTTGGTGTTTGATCTTCAGAATTTTTGAGTTTTGATCTTTGTGGTTGAATCAAAAGATTTATGGATTGGGTTATTGATCTTCAATAACATGTTCTCTTGAATGAAAATAGATTCAACACACATTAAATGTCAGACTATGCTTGGGTATAAATAATACCAAGTGTTCGAGGTTGAATAGGATTGAAAAGTCCGTTAAAAATTCGAACATGAAAGGTCGAATATCACGACCGCTTGAGCACCCCTTTCACTGCTAGTGATCAGCCAATCAACCGCTTGAGTACTTAAGGCATGGCCAGCGAGTGGCCAAGCCCCTGCTTTTTCCACTCGAGCGTCTCTTGCGCCGTTGGCCAGCATTTTTGATACGATTTATTCCTCTTCGTTCATCTTCGACTCCTTCAAAACCTATACTACCAACCCTCGATTCTTTTAACTTTAATTACAACTTAATAACTATGATTTTGGTACGGAACTAGTTAATTACAATTTGAACCTAACATAAAGAAATCAAAAATACATTTATCAAACAAATAATAATCAGAAGGAAAAATATAAGTAAAAGAATAGAGATGATTTCGATTCAAACCAATGATCTACGTCCTCTATTACCAAACTCTCCATCATGAGCAAGACATTTTCACTATATTGATTGACTAATGGTGCAATCAAAACCTTTGCAACCCTTTCAGTGACTTACAATCAATGAACACCGATCTTAGACAATATTGTACTTTCAAGGGACTTCAATATGATCAAAAGACTTAAAGAAATAACTTTACAATGAAACAACTTTCTTAATAAATAATAGCTATAAATTAAGTACTAGGAGAGATTAAAACTTCGATTAATAGCAGAGATTAAAAGATCAAATGTTAAATGAATTTTTTTGATGAACATGATGCTTTAAGACTTTAATTAAATTAATCAAAGTTTTTTAATATGATAATTTAGAAGAAATAAATGCAATGTAAATTCAAAGATTTGCTCAAAATACCAAATTGTAATAGGCTGGTTTTGTATCCAAAATCATAGTTATTGAGTTTTAGCTGAAGTCAAAAGAGTCGGGGATTGGTAGTCTAGGTCTTGTAGGAATCAAAGATGTCAAAGATGGACCAATGAGAAGAAATCGCCAAAAAAACATGGCCACCCACTAGAGGAGAGCTCAAGCGAAAATTTCAGGGACTCCACCACTCACTGTTCGTACACCCAGTGCTAGAGCGACCATGACATTCGGGTAGTGTCTTGTTCATATTTTTAACAGATTTTCCAATCCCATTCAACATCAAACACTTAATATTATAAATACCCAAACATAGTCCATCCTATAAAGTACGTTGATTATTATTTCATACAAGAGGACATCACTTGAAGATCAAATAAACATTCCATATCCTATTGATTAAACCTCTATCAAAATGCAAAAGATTCAAAGATCAATCATAAAAAACTATCACCTTCACCAATAAGATTTTAGAGTTCTAAAGTTGGAAAGGGACATCAGGGATTCCAAAGATCTTGATGACACCTCTTTCGTATTAGGGATATAGATACACCAGGATTATTTCAAGGATATTCTTGCATTATCACAAAAGAGTTATATCGATAAGATTCTTAAGAGTTTTGGTATGCACGATTGTGAACCACGTGATATCCCTGTAGTTAAGGGATAAACGTTTAGTCTCAATCAATACTTAAAGAGTGATCTTGAAGAGAAATAAATGTAGAAAATTCTCTATGCTTCAACATTGGGTAGTTTAATGTATGTTCAAATTTGCGCATGTCCGGACATAGCGTTCATTGTTAGAATGCTAATGGATATTTAAATGACCCTGTGATGGATCATTGGAAGGTATCAAAGCGGGTTATGCAGTATTTACAAAGAACAAATGAATATATGACCACATAGGGAAATCAGCTAATTAGAGATAATTGGATATTTTGATTCTGATTTTGATAGATGTCAAGACAGTCGGAGATCCACATCGGGTTGTCTACTTGATGGTTGAGGAGCTATATCTTGAAAGAGTGCCAAGTAGACACTCATAACTTCTTCAACCATAATATCGGAGTTTATAGCATGCTATCAGGCATCTAATCATTGAAATGGTCATAGAAATTTGTCACTGGACTACGCATTTTGAATGAAAATGAAATACCGCTTAAGTTATTTTGTGTCAATAAATTAGCTACGTTGTATTCCAACAACAGTAGGAGCTCGACGAAGCCTAAGTTTATAGATTTTGATGTCATAAAATTATATCATTAAAAAAACGGTTTTGCTACCGGTACATCGGGGTGTACATCGAGGTGTACACCCCCCTCACATGGGGATGAGACCCGCTTAAATAAAAAAATATTTTATGCAGTGGGTCCCACCCCTCATGTGAGGGGGGTGTACACCCCGATGTACAAAAGTTGATGTACAAGTAGACTTTTTCTAAAAACATAAAGTATCCCGTGAAATTCTAATGAATCTAGCTTACACATTAGTTGGCACCAATCATATTACTAAAAGAAAATTAAAAAAAGATAAAAAATTCAATTCACTTAATCAAGATTAAGAACACCATAACAAATCAACACAGCTGAATTAAACCCACATCAAAAACTCAAAAGGGCTGTCGAAAAAACTGAAAAAGAAAATCACGAGCTACAACGTTCTTCCTCTTATTCGTCAAAACCAGGATCATGGTACAAAAAATTCTCCTTAGCTTTGCTCTTCAAGGGAAAGGGAAGAGAAAATAAAGGAATGGAAATGAGTGTATCGTGTGAGAGAAATAAAATTTAGAAAATGGGAAACAATTCCATAATTAATACGAGTCCCTCAACTTTTGTATAATTTGTTAATTAGACCCTTATGTTTCCACGATCACCAATTAATCCCAACAAATATCATTTGGCAACATTCAAAACATGTTTCCAAAGTGAAACTTTTTGAAACATTAAAAAAACATTACAAAAAGCAAAACAGACTAATGTTGCTATAAAATCAGATTTTAACAGCGTTCAATAAACGTTGCAAAAAATGAAACTTTTCGCAACATTCAAAATATTAGCATACCTTTCAACTCCTTTTGAAAATCGATTTAATCATATTCCTTATATGCCAAGATCTAGATACCTTCGTTCACAAGCCAATCAGCTGGTTTATTACCTTTCCTAAGCATTAAGTTGAATGATTTTCTGATTAAATGTAAACTTATCGAGAATATTAAATGTAACATATTTATGTTTGTTACGACAAAACGATAAATGAATCTAAAGTGTTGCCATCAGTAAATCTAAATCCAATGTATCAACAATTTTAGATGTAACCTTTTATTTATTTATTACCAAAACAACAAATGAATTAAACATTGAGTTGAGTAAATGTCTTTATATCTAATTCGACTTGAATTAAGCAATATTATTAAGATCAACCTTTATTTTTCTATTGAAAAAAAATGACCGATTAATATAAACATTTTCAATCTCACATTTTTCAATAAAATAATATTTTTCATCACATCAATAATTTTTCCTTCTTTTTCAACAACACATTCCTCATCATATCACTTCAAAAAAAAATGCATTCTTTCGTTTTAATGGCCCGTGGCCTAAGCACTTTTGCAAAATCACCTTTTCCTTGTAATAATAGTTGTATTGAAAATAAAAAATAAAAAATTATGTACTTCGTTAACGTTGACAGTCATTCTAAATGCTGAGTTAAGTGAGTTTAGCTTAAATTTGAATTCAAGTTTCCGAAAAAATTTAAATATAACATTTAGAAAAATATTCAAGTTGGAGTTTCCAACCATTGACAAGTGTGGCACTTAGGTACCCAATATACCAATGTGGCATGTGGGGTCCGCAACCTTGCAATGCGTACAAGCGTGATCCTCACAGACGTGAACTCTTAATCTAACAGTCAAAAAGTCAATGTGTATTAAAAATGAAAATGAACAAGTAAATGGATGATTTTGTATGCTGCGGCAGCAGAGTCTGATTGTTTTCACGGTGGCCGCATTGCATTTCCTTGGAAGGTAGATTTGGATTGTGTTAGAAACGATGGTAACACATCTACATTAGGATGGCAGCATTTTTTTTAATGTTAGGTATTTTTTTTATTGGTTCCTCATTTTTTTTTTTTTTTTTCTTTTGTAAATCATCAATTTGAATGGGGAAGTGGTAGTAGAGGTATTTGCAATATTCACAAGTGTATAGTAATAAAGAAAATATTATAATGATGAATAAAATGTCAATCTTAAAATTGGCCTATTAAAGTATCAATCAAAATTGCTCCTGCCTTTTTATTTGACCGAAATTAAAAACTCAAATTGGTGGATAATTTTTAAGCTAAACTCTGATAAGTACAAACTAAATGTGGAAACCAGCCAGGCTAGTAGAAAGAATCATGGGACAGTATAGCAGCCGAGAGTTTAGCAGAACATGCAGCTGATTTCATTCACTCAGTCAAAACCAGGATCATGGTACAGATCATGTAGCTGATTTCATTCCTATGATTTAATACACAAACAGTTGTATACATTCAATATAAATACAATTCACTCTCCCACGAATTATGTGTGGTGAGACTTCTCAACATCGGCCATTTCTCTCATTTTCTTCTAGGTATCAGAGCTCAAACACTGTAAGGGCTACCTCCTTCTTCTTCCGCAATTATGTCTTCAGTCTCTTTGAATGTGGGCAATTTTGTCACACTTCGCTTGAAAGCTGAAAATTATCCTTTGTGGCGAGAGCAAGTACTTGCTCAAGCTGAAAGCTAAGAACTTGTGGCTTATCTCACTGGTGAGGCAACGGCCCCTGAAGATGTACTTCCACTTCAAGAGGGCTCGGATCGATGAGCTATTTATAACCCAGAATTTCTCAAATGGCGAACTGCCGATCGCTTATTGAGGGTATGGATCATCGGTACACTATCTGAGGAGGCACCTGGCATTAGAATTGGATTGGATACATCGACACAAGTATGGAGTGCTGTCAAGGAAGCTTATGCTCAATCATCTCAAGAACGTCAATTTCAGCTTACACAGCAACTCAATCATATGAGAAAGGATCCAGAAATGTCTCTCAATGACTATCTCCGTAAGTTCAAAGGGGTATGTGACAGTCTCTCTGCTGTTGGATTTTCTGTTGATGATAAGACAAAGGTTTTTTTACTAATGAATAGTCTGGGAGCACGATATGAGCCATTCACTACATCTATGCTCAAGCCCCTAATGCCAAACTATGCCGAAGTAGTGCCACTCCTGCAGAGTTATGAAACTCGTATCAGCCTACATTCACCTGACTCTGGAACCTATAATGCTTTCTATGGTCAGAAGAACAAATTCAAAGCCAACAACAAAGGCCCTCGCCAGTCAGGTAATTTTTCTTCAAAAGGTAAAGGCTTTTCTTCTGCTAACCAAGCTACTGTTAAGCAAAATACTCAAGGACAATCATCTGCTCCTAACAACTTCACCCAAGAGAATAAAAGTGATCTTCTATGTCAAATATGTGACAAAAGAGGGCATACAGCTATTCGTTGTTGGTACATGTTTGATCATTCAATTCAGCCTGATAATGTTCCTAAAGCTTTTGCTGCACTAAATCTTGACTCAACAAACAATATTGAGGAATGGTGTCTAATACTGGAGCCTTCGCTCATATGACCTCTCATGAAGGTATTTTACAAAATTTAAAACCTTACGTTGGTTCAGATCATGTCTTGATTGGCAATGGCGATTTTTTTAAAATTACTCATACAGGGGATGCAATAATTGGGTCAGGATCTTCACGAATTAAACTCACCAATGTTTTTTAGTTCCTGACTTCGAGAAAAACCTGTTTTCAAATGGCCAATTAACTACTGAATATCCATTAAATTGTGAGTTTTCTAATGATAATTTTGTGATCAAGGACCGAGTGACACAAAGGGTACTCATGAAGGGCCTCAAGTAGGATAACCTCTACACAATTAGAGCATTACCATGTGCCTTCTTCTCCTCAAGGTTTCGAGCAGTTCCAAGGGACATCTGGCATCAAAGGTTCGGGCATCCTCATGCACCTGTTGTTACTAAGCTACTAAGCCGTGGTTTTATTCAAGTTATGTCCAATAAAGTTGAAAATAAAATTTTCGAAAGCTGTCAGTTAGGGAAAATGTCAAAACTCCCTTTTCCAATTTCAATTTTTGGTACTCTTGGTCCATTTGAGAAACTTTATATTGATTTGTGGGGACCTGTTCCTAGGACTTCAATAAATAAATTTCTTTATTATGCTGCTATTGTGGATGGTTTTACAAAGTTCATATGGCTTATTCCCCTAAAAAATAAATCTGACTTCTTCAATTAGTTTATATCATTTGAGAAGTATGTTTTAAGGCAATTTGAGAAGACTATCGAAGTGGTGCAAACTGATGGAGGAGGTGAATTCATGAATCTTTCCTTCATCAATCACCTACAAAAATCTGAAATTTTTGCATCAAGTTTCGTGTCCTTATACACCCAAGCATAATGGGTTTGTTGAGCGGAGACACATAAACATTAGAGAGCTGGGACTAACAATGATGTTGCATGCTAATGTTCCAAAATATTTCCTGATGGAAGCCTTTACGACTGCTGTATTTTTAATTAATAGACTTCCTACAGCTACGTTGAATTGGGAGTCACCATTTTGTATGCTGTATAATAAACAACCTGATTATGGATCCTTTATGTTTTTGGCTCCAGATGTTACTCATATGTGTGGGATCAGAAAAATAATAAATTTGACCCTAAGTCTCTCCCTTGTGTATTCTTGGGCTATAGTGATCGCCACAAGGGTTATAGGTGCTACTATCCACCTACCAAAAGGACCTTTATATCACGACATGTAATTTTTTATGAAGAGAATATGCACTTCAAAAATAAGTACCCTAACAAGATCACTACAGATTGCATGGTTACTAGTTTCACAGAATGGGACCCTTCAATAGTTTCTATACATCCTCACTCAACACCATCACAGGAAAAATCTACCCCTGCTGCACCTTTAAAACAATCACTGACCCTCTCTGATTTAGTTTGTAATATAGAATCCCAGACAGAAAATCATCTCTCAAGTTCTTCAAATGTTTCAGCTCCTCTGTCTCAACTAGAAGACCAGACAGCAATTGACGATTCTATTCAACCCATTGATGAACACGATCAATTTATACCTCCTGCACCTTCTCATCACATGCAGACAAGATCAAAATCAGGTGTCCACAAACTAAATCCCAAGTATCCTTTGATTCATCAGTATGAAGCTATACCAAAACCACCCAAAACAATTAAATCAGCCATTCAACATCCAGGATGGAAACAAGCAATGGAAGAGGAACTACATGCCTTAAATAAAAGAGGTACTTGGTCACTTGTTCCTAGACAGGACACAATGAATGTTGTTGGATCATGTTGGGTTTTAACAACCAAGATTAATCCTGATGGATCTCTTCAACGCTTAAAACAGCGGTTAGTAGCCAAAGGCTACCATCAAGTTAATGGAATTGACTTCACTGAGACCTACTCTCTTGTAGTAAAGCCAGCCGCAATCCAACTCATTCTGTCTGTAGCTGTAATTAAAAAGTGGAGCATACGCCAACTAGATGTACGGAACACCTTCCTTCATGTATTGTTATCTGAACAAATCTTCATGGAGCAACCACTAGGCTTTGTGAGCAAAGAAAAGCCTGATCATGTTTGCCTTCTTCACAAAGCCATATATTACTTAAAATAGGCCCCTAGGGCTTGGTTTGACAGATTTAGCTCTTTCCTCCTTGAAACAGGTTTCTTCTGCAGCACAGCCGATCCTAGTCTCTTTATTAATCATTCCGCTCATGGTACTATTGTGTTACTTCTCTATGTCGATGATATCATCCTTACGGGCTCATCAAAACGGTTAATTGATGACTTTATTGCTAAGTTGCACAAAGAATTCTCCATGAAGGATCTCGGCAAGCTTAGCTATTTCTTGGGAATTGAAGTCAGTCATGTGGACAATGGACTGGTGCTACATCAGTCTAAGTATGCCATTCATCTCCTTGAAAGAGCATTCATGCAGGATTATAAACCTATACATACTCCTATGATAGAAAAATTTAAAGTTTCCATTGACTCAACAGCTCTTTGTGATCCTCACACGTATCGGTCACTTGTTGGTGCTTTGCAATATCTAACATTAACAAGACCCGATCTATCATTTAGTGTGAATTATGTTTCTCAATTCATGCAAACTCCAACACAAGATCATCTTACAATGGTTAGACGAATTCTACGTTATGTGAAAGGTAAGATTCATCAGGGGTTACATATCCAGCAATCAAGTTCGATGGAGCTTTATGCTTTCTCCGATGCCGATTGGGGTTGGATGTCCGATTACAAGAAGGTATACAACAGGCTATTGTACGTACATCGAAAGTAATATAATCTCTTGGAGTGCAGAAAAACAATCAACTGTCTCTCGCTCAGGTTCAGAAGTGAAGTACCGTGCAATTGCCCGAACGGCTGCAGAAATCACTGGATTACATTTTCCTTCGTGATCTTCAAATTCCATTACATAACCCTCCATTTTTATTTTGTGATAACATGAGCTTGTTATTTATGACTATCAACCTGTGTTTCATGCTCAAAGTAAAAACATTAAGCTTGATTATCATTATATCCGAGAACGGGTCTCTCTTAGGTTGTTACAAACACGTCACATTTCAACCTTATCCAGATTGCAAATGCGTTTACCAAGGCCCAAACAAGACTTGCCTTGACACAGCTTAAACACAAACTATGCATGGTGACCCTACCTAGTTTGAGGGAGATGATAATTACAAACTAAATGTGAAAATTAGCCAGGCTAGTAGAAAGAATCATGGGACAGTATAGCAGCCGAGAATTTAATAGAACATGCAGCTGATTTCATTCACTCAGTCAAAACTAGAATCATGGTACAGATCATGTAGCTGATTTCGTTCTTGTGATTTAATAATTGTTTCCTTATAAAGCAAATGTATTTATTTATTTCCTTTGTAATACACAAACAGTTGTATACATTCAATATAAGTACAATTCACTCTCCCACGAATTATGTGTGTTGAGACTTCTCAACATCGGCCATTTCTTTCATTTTCTTCTAACTCAAATTAGAAACACAAGCAATGCCATGCTATCATACATCGGATAATCAATGACCAATTTAAACCCAGAATAGTAGACATGTTATTAAAGTTTAAAGGATACTACATATGTTCGTGGCTTTTGTTTGTCCTCAAACTTAAACTATTGTTTATCCTCAAACAAGAAAATGACTTCATTCTACTTAAACATGGCTTGATAACCTGCCGTGTCTCAGGATTGGTACTCATTAATCAACACAAGGAACAATGTCAACGCTACACAATTTAAAATCAACCTTTACCAGTTGATTGTAAAACTCAACGTGTGTATGTGTAAACTCATGTCAACATATCAAGTTCATGATTGATTTATTTCCAACCCACAGTGGCATGTATTTCCTTTCTTCACTCAAGAAATACACATACCCCCAAGCTTATTCTTTCCATTCAATTTTCCCGAGATATGTTCTAAGGTTGAACTTATTTATATTTACTCCTTACCATCTCTTAGTTTGGATGAATCGTACTATCACAAGTTCACATTTCAACAAGAAGGGACTCTCTTATTTTTGATTACTTCAACTGTTAAGACTAAACTAAGTTACTTGTCTCACATTAAAGGTGTAGTTCTATCAACCGAATGTCTTGAAGCTTAGTCAATGTATCTTTCTCTCTCTTTTGTGGAAATATTTTCTCATTTGCTTTCTAATAACCCTTGTAATAAGCTTTAAGCCGATGAATCCCAAGTCACATGACCAAAGAGCACCATGTTTTAAACCCTTGTAGGCTTATTTACTCGAGTTATACAGGCTTGAGAAGATATTTTTTTTATTTTTTTATTCACATAGTGACTAGTGCCATGCCCCTTATTTTTCAGACATTCAGCCCCTAGAACATCCCCTAATTTAAGGCTTTTACCTCATCTTCACCTCATTGGTTTTCAATAATCTATACAAGAAAATGACATGCACGGAACCCTTACTCATCTCAATGTTTCCTTGCTATAATTCAACCACCTCAACACTATTCTAAAAATGGATCATGGTTCAGTACAAAATAGGTTATTCGGGTTTATTCACTATGTTCAACTATTTTCTAAATAATGAACCAAATCATCAACTCAATATGTAAAACATGAGTGTTGTGCAAGAATTATGTCAAGTTTCCCGTAACAAGTATTGGTCAATCAAATCATGCACCATATCCACAATTCCTAGTACACTCTATTCCAATATCCACATCATTGCCGGCAAGTCTATCAAACCCACATAAGCACACGACTCCAATCTACTGCTAGAAATTTAACAACTAAAAATTATAAATAACTAAATGAAAATTGCTAAATTCTATTTTTTTTTTCACTCGACAAACATACAAAAATTAGTAAAATAACATAGCTATTGATGGTTGATGAAAGATTATGCCACCCCTAACTGATATCTAACATTGCCCTTAATGTAGGAATACAGTAAATTCAAACAAGCAAAATGGAGGACAATTAGCAATTTAAAGCACATAGAGTAACTGGTACTCCCCTGATCAATATGGAAGTGGTGGTGGAAAACTGGGACCTACATTGTCGTCTCCAGGTAGTGGAGGTAACCAGGCCATGATCTGTTGCATCAACTCGAACTGCTGAGATAGCTCTCCTTGAAGATCCTGAACGACGGTAGTATGCTATCTAACCTCTGTCTAAATACTGCCTAGCCAATCCCACATCTCATTTGCTCGCAACTGAATCATTGTATACTCGACCGACATACATGCTCAACTTCCCATTCATTATTTCTATTTCTCGTCAAGCTGCGAGGGCTCCCTACTTGTAGTGGAAGTAAAGTTTCCAAATCTCTGCAAATGATTCTGCATCGTCTGCACCTCAGTGCTCATGGTCCCCGAATGCTGAATGTCGTTGGAGCAAGTCGTGGTAGCAAAGATATGTTTCGACTATGTTTCGACATCTTGCGAAGATAGCTGTGCCTTAGGCAACCTGATATTTGTACCCTCTTGCCCGTGTATAGCTTGTTGTTGTCTTTGCTGCTCCCATGCCAACTTTTCCGTGTGATCGGCCCGACCCCTTTCCTATGCTTTTAAGATGCTGTGCTTGATGAATGAGCTTGGTTTCTTAGGAGTTTCCCCAATAGGATAGTGATGCCTGAGATCTTGCAGATGCCACTGATTAAACTCAAAAATATTAAGGAGATATGACTGTCATCCTAAGCTTATAAGGATCTACTCTTAGATGAAGGTAGCAAGATCAATCTTGTGCCCTCGAACCAAATGATAAAGAAAACCTACCTTGGGACTCGAAAATGTGGTACGGCACGAGGCTGGCTCGATGTTGTGGCAGATGAAGAGTGACAAGATAGTAATTAAGGGTGTGAGCTCTATTTGATGCTATTCAGCCATTTGCAGTGGCCATGCATTTACACACCCGAGCAACACTTCTACTACTTCATGCCAAGGGAAATCACCCGGGATGGGAACCACATTGTCCCACGATAATTGGTAATAATTGTGAATGACCTCAAGCGTAAACATAATCCATTTGTTTCTCACCCATGTCTGGTGCTGATGCTCAGATCCCAACGTGATGCAGGAGAAGCTTATAGGAAAGACAAAAATCTCACAAAAAGAATTTCAAACAAGAGAAATTCAATAAAATTTTATTTCATTCAAAACTTCCTCTGCCTCAAATGGCTTACAACATTTAAATAACGAAAACCTAAGAAAATTCGAAAATATTACATAATAATGGAAAAATATTATTTTTTTCCATAAATGGAAAAAATTGAGATTATGACGGATCTTGATTCTCCTAATCATCAGGGTCGTCCCCCAACAAATGGAATCGCAATCCAAATCTTATTGAATGAGATATTACTAAATCAAATATTATCATAAACGGCAAAAACGCTTAATTGATGGCCTAAACGACGGAATTTGCCCAAAATTTGACGTGCATCAGGGCCAAAGGCCCTGAGTTGTGATTATCGGCCCCTTTCCAATCGAATTGGACTATCAATTCGCCAAAAATGGACAAACCCGAAGTTCCATGAAATTATTATTTTGCCTTCATCACAATATGTCAATCTCACAATTAAAGTTGGTGTAGAATTCCTTGACTAGACCTTTATAGATAGGATGCAGTTTCTCTACTAATTTCTCACAACCACAGTTCTGAATTAAAGTGATTAATTCAAAACCCGGAAAGTCATCAAGTTTAACCGATCGCTTGGGGTTGATAGCTGAATGGGAGATAACTACGAAGTATTTGACATGAACTTCACCGTTCATAAATCGCCTCAAACCTCCTTCAAGTGTCTGTGTTCAGGTGGTGCCCGAAGTGGAGCCAACATTTTCCTTTCATTTGGATGTGCGTTTAGGAGGCATTCTGCAACACAAAGAAAATTGAAACATGTAAGTCATATGTGATGCAAAAATATAAAGTGAAGGTGTTGGAAGATAATAAAAGAAAATAGGCCCCAAGTCCTTAAATAAATGTCCAAGTGTGTAAGGCATGTGCATAGTCAAATTTGTCATTTACTAGACCAAATGAAGTATAAATGATGGAACGATGCCATGCATGACAAAATATAGCATGAAGATGGATAACATGTAAGACATAGCAAAATGTGGCTAAAAACCCAATAACATGGCAAAAGAAGGAAAATGTGACATTTATACGCATGTTCAACTAAACACGTTCGCCATCGGACATGGTTGAGAAAAGTTGAAAATTTCTCGAACAACCTTCGAGCATATAAAAGTAGGTATAATAGTCTACCACATTCCAAAATCTTGATCAAGCGAACGTCATATAGGTTAAAAAATCGAGGGACGTGAGGAGGTGAACCTAGCTATATGGTCGAAGTGAAGGATGTGAGGTGTCGTGAGCCTAGCCATGTGTGCCTATGTGTCTTCCATTTTGAACTTGGTGTGGGAAAATGCAAGTGGTAAGGAACATATACACAAAACGCAATTTAGAATGCATGTGAACAATGTCAAATTCGAAATGGCCCTTATTGCACATAAATTGTCACTTAGGCATTTCATCGAACATATAGGGAGCATCATGTTGTTTCAACAATTTCTTAAGCAGTCGTATGGACTACCAGCATGCTGGTTTTGTGCCTTTTGCTGGAATTTCCCAATTTTGACTCTTGGTGGTCCCCATTGCCTCGATTTTTGTGCAAAACACGTTCAAATGAATGTGATGAGGTAGTTCAATTAGAAAATTGTTTAAGGACATGATCAATTTCGTGAAAGCTCGTTTTTGGTTTATTTTTACTAAAAACCCGATTTTTGCAACGCCTAATGCTACATGACATTCCAAATGCCCCCACTACTTGTCAAAACACATTTAAAACCACTGTGTATGCTTGCATGCCATGAACTTACTCCAAAATCACTTCCAACTTGGAAGCACATGTGGATTTCGAAAAACACAATTTTGATTCTTTTGCCTCGAAAAATGAAAATTTTGCACAAAATTGATAAATTACCATTGCAACACCCCAAACTGATTTTCAACACATTCTAAACTAAATGGGACCATACGTGGACTCTTAGGGATCTCTAGGGATGATGAACAACCTAACATGCCTAAAATGGACGAAAACATGAAAAATTCTAATCTAATGCATAAAGCGAAATGAGTAAAAGGGAAGATTATGTTAGGTTGCCTTCCAACCAGCGCTAGTTTATAGTTTACAGCTCGACTATATCGGGTTTGATTCATTCTGGCGATTTGAGGTGAACGATGGACTTTTCCTTGAAGAATTCACCGCTCCAATAGTGTTTCAGCCACTATCCATTAACTGTGAAGTTCCATTTTTGTTCATGGTGAAGCTCAACAACGCCATATGAAACTACCTTTGTAACCGTATATGGACCCGACCACCTTGACATCAAATTTTCAGGGAAGAATTTGAGTCTAGAATTATATAAAAACACTTTCTACCCCACTGTAAACTCCCGCCGCTGAATGTGCATATCGTGCCATCTCTTAGTACGCTTTTTATATAGTTCTACGTTTTCATATGCTTCCAATCGGCATTCATTCATTTTATTTAGTTGAAGCAACCTTTTTTCACCCATTGCTTTCAAATCAAAGTTCAAGTTCTTGACTGCCCAATATGCTCGGTGTTCTAGCTCAACTAGAAAATGACACGCTTTCCCAAAAACCAATCGATATGGAGACATGCCCATGTGTGTTTTGAACGATGTCCTATAGGCCCATAGTGCGTCGATGAGTTTGTTAGACCAATCTTTCCTGGAGGAGCTTACTGTCACCTCTAGTATCATTTTTGACTTTCTGTTAGAGATTTCAACTTGGCCGTTTGCTTGAGGATGATATGGAGTTGCTATACGCTGCCGGGCACCATACTTAACCAATAATGACTCAAAATGTCGATTGCAAATGTGTTTCCCACCATCACTGATTATAGCCCGATGAGTGCCATAACCGGTAAAAATAGACTTCTTTAATAATACAATCACCACTTTAGCATTGTTAGTTGGCAATGCTACCGCTTCCATCCATTTGGAGATATAATTAATTGCAACCAGTATATATTGATTTGAAAATGAAGGTGGAAACGATCCCATGAAGTCTATTCCCCATAAGTCAAAAAGTTCTACTTCAAGGATGCTGCTTAAAGGCATGTCATTCCTTCTCAAAATATTACTTGTACATTGACACCGATCACAACACTTCACAAATTCAAAAGCATCCCGAAATATTGTTGGCCAATAGAACCCAGATTGTAGAATTTTTGCAGCTATTTTCGATGCCCCAAAATGTCCCGCATATGCAGATGAATGACAATGTTTTAGAATTCTCGGTATTTTTTCCTCGGGAATACATCGCCGGATAATCTGATTAGCAGCGCGATGGTAGAGAATAGGATCTTCCCAGAAGTAATATTTTAGCTCAGAGAAAAATTTCTTTCGTTGATAACTGGAGTAATCTGGTGGAGGAATGGATTTTACCAAACAGTTCATGACGTCTGTATACCATGGTGTAACTTCCATGCCAAAGATTTGCTCATCTAAAAAACCTCGTTAATTTCTATTGATTCGTCTCGAGTTTCTTGTTCCAGTCGTGATAGGTGATCAGCCACTACGTTTTCATTATCCTTTTTATCCCTAATTTGCAGATCGAACTCTTGTAGTAGTAGAACTCAACGGATCAATCTCAGCTTGGCATCCTTCTTTGTCATCAGATATTTCAATGTCACATGGTCAGTATAGACTATGACATTTGACCTAACAAGATAGGATCAGAATTTATCAAAGGCATAGACTACAGCCAGGAGCACTTTCTTGATAGTAGCATAGTTGAATTGTGCATCATTCAATGTTTTGCTTGCGTAGTAGATGCCATGAAACATTTTTCCTACTCACTGCCCCTACTACATAGTCACTGGCATTACACATCAATTCAAACTTAGAATATTGATTCTTTGGAACTCTATATTAATTTATTAGTCTTTATTATCAACAAATTGAGATTCAGTTTCATCAATAGTATTTATATTTTTTGAAGAGGGTAATTTAGATAATTGAGTAGCAAGTTCTTTTAGAACTTGTGTTTCATTGTCTAATTTTCTTAATAAAGGAATTGAATTAAAAGGGCGTTTGAATAAAGAATTAACAAGAGTTTTTCCTTTATTAATATATTTTGAAATTGTTTTTTTAGAATCAGAGTTTATTTCAATTCTGTTGAGTTGGGTACACATGGATTGTAGAACAATATTGATATAATTGTTCTAAGTTTGAATGTTTTTTATATCCTTATCAACGACTTCATATTCATCTAGTCGTTCACTAGGTATCCTTTGAGAGGAAAATAAAGAATTTATGTATTTCCTTGAGAAGCAACAATTTCTTTCATAGGAGGATGGATAGATTGAAAAGTCTCACCCTTGAGTGTTTTCCAAATCTTTTTTGAAACATTTGTATTTTAAACAATTTTTATCTTAATGGGGTTTTTTATTGTAAATCATGAAATATGCCAACTCATAAAAACTTAAATCTTCTGGGAAAACTTCAAATTCTTTCCAATAAGATTCAATTTCTTCTTTTGAAAAACGTTTTTGAAAGTTTTTAGAATATTATGATTGAAATCAACTTCTTTTAAAGAAGATGTTGAAAATCTTGCAGATTGAAAAGTATTATTCTTAGATCTATAATTAGATATAGAAAAATAAGACCTTTGAAATCTATTAGAAGAAGATGGCAAAGATAACTTTGACATGTCCATCGGGAAATGAAATAATTTGATCTTGAACTTTACGAATAAGGGCTAGAAATGGGTTTTGAGCATTCTCAAAGTACCATTCTAGTCCTCTAGGTCGAAGATTCCAAGGTATTCTCTTGGGAATCATGATATTTGAATAGCGAGGATTGACCTCAACCAAAAGACTTACATCTCTTGGAGAAGATTGAAGAGCACAAATATTGAGATATTGAGTTGAGTGTTCATAAGCTTGTAATATATGCAATATATTAAAGTTAAAAGTTTTGAATGATCATCAGCATCAAAATTCTTGGTTTGAATATGAAGGTTTAGAACATTGAGAATAGCCCCATCTTGAAGGCTAATTGAAAAAACTGGATAATCATTTAAAAAAAAGGACCATTCTTGAGATTAGACTGGAACATTGAAAGTAATGAATGCTCAAACCTTAAATCTTTAAGGTTAAAAGAATAGGAATGTCTAGACCAAGTCTATATAAATGTTTGATAGCAATTTGAACAAGATCAACATGAATATATTTGAATTTCTTTCTGTGTGCTTGAATAGCTTTTGAAAATAGATTTATTGAAACAGTTTAATTTTATTCTAAAATCTTGATAATATAATCTTAACTAAAGTCAAACATGCCAATTTCAGAGATAGATTTCTTATCTACCTTTGGAATAATCCAATTTTGAAACTTTTATTCAATTTGAGACATTTGAAGTTCATTTGAAGTAAAACCGTTTGATGCAGATGCACGTGATGCATTTTCTTGACCAATCTCTTCATCATCATTTTGAAAAATGTTTGATAAATTATCTCTATTACAATAACCACTACCTTTACTAAACCAGTTTGACATAAAAGGCATAATTGAGTAGAGGTAAGACTGATGATATGCAAAGCCTAAAATGGGACCACCTAAATGCCTACTCTGGCAACATGGCTAACCAACGCTTCAGTAGACATCCATGCTCACATTAGGTTTTCCTTTGACACAATACCTATAATAGGTTTGATAATGGTCTCTCACCCTAGACTATTAAGGCTCATACCAAAAAGGCCCTAGGATAGGGCATAGTCCAAGAGTATAGAGATGGGTACACTGTTATAAAAATAGCTTTTTGTAACGTTCAAAAAATGTTGCCAAACATTGATGTTGTCTTAGAGTAGATGAATACGTCAACGTTTTTTGATGACCTTTTACAACGTTTTTGAATGTTGCAAATAACCTTTTTACAACGTTTTTTGAATGTTGCTGATAACCTTTTTGGCAAAATTTTTTTAGCGTTGCTAATAACCTTTTTGTAACGTTTTTTAAGTGTTGCTAATATCCTTTTTGCAACATTTTTTAAATGCTGCCTATACTTTTTATCCTTATTTTTGGCAACATTTTTTCACCGTTGCCATTAATTTTTTGCAAAATTGAACGTTGTTGTTTCCAACATTTTTTAAAAAAAGGAAAATTACTACATATATTGTAATATTTGATTATTTTATTTTAAATATATCAAATTCATTTCACAATAGTCTTTAAATTTATTTATGCAATAATAATAAATAATAAATTCATCATTACAAGTCCTTTTTTGACAAGACTCTTAGAAAAAATAAAATTAATTGTATAACAAAGACAACTTAAAGCTACAGTTTATGTACAAATTAAATTAACAAAAAGAAGATAACGTACATTAATTGGAACTTTCCAACTACAAATGTCAAATCCTCATTCGTTTAGAATTGATATCCTTTCTTTATAACACGGTGCTTCAACTTCTACAAATGAATCTTCACAAAAATTGTGTCTAAGACTCTACTATCTCACAGCAAGAATAATGTAATGCCTTCATGATCATTTATAACCTACCTATATATACCAAAACACCTCAGAATGTATTTTCATAAAGTTGAACATTGAGAGAGTTTTATCTGTGAGAGATTCATTCTAATTTATCTTTCAACCTTCGTCATGTGAGATTTTTTTGGTGAGAAAAATATCGTCCACATAATCTAAATACCAAACCTATCTTTTAGAACTTGTGTTTGTCAGAATTCTAAAGATCGAGAAAAGTTGACTGAAGTTCCAGTCTGTGAAGAACAAAGTGTTCTTTATTGATCTACGGGAGATAGATGATTCCGCAAGGCTAGGACTGCTATAGGGTAGCAGATTCCACGAAGAGCTTTGGTGAATTGCAGCTCAGGATTGGTGCAGGGAAGCACGGGATCCGCGGAGAGCTGTAGGAGTTACAATTAGGAGATCAGATACTACGTGTCATTTAGTCTGATAGATTGTAAGTCGTTTGAATAGTTTATATTGGATTGCCTAGCAAAGTACTCGGAGTTTTTCCCAGTTGGGTTTCTCCGTGATCATTCCGTGTGTTGATTTACTGCTTTATTTACTTTTTATAATATATACACTACGGTATTCAAACATAGGATTAATACTAACTTACATGTTTAATCATCTAGAAAAGAATTAAAAAGTGAGTTGTTGCTATTTAATTCGTTAATAATTTTAATTCCGTATATAATACCTATTCACCCCCATCTAGGTATTATTAAGGTCGAACTACGTATTTTTTCAATTGGTATTAGAGCCTTAAATCGATTCATGACCCTTATTTTATAATTCTAGATGAGTTAGTCACTGTCTGTGCCTTCGTTCTTTGACGGAAGTAATTATGCCTGCTGGAAAGTTCGAATGAGGGCTTTTCTTAAGTCTTTGGATTAGCGTTGAAAATGAGAGTGCGTTCCTGAAGGGCGTTCTTCAAGAAGAAGCTTATGTAGAACAACCTAAAGGTTTTGTTGATCCTAAATACCCGCACTATGTGTAAGGCTGAATAAAGCCCTGTATGGGCTGAAACAGGCTCCAAGAGCTTGGTATGATCAGCTTACTACATACCTCCTGGAACATGGCTTCATGAGAGGTGGTGCTGATAGAACATTGTTTATAAGACGTGTTGAGGATACTATTACCATAGCAAAGATCTATGTGGATGACATCATTTTTGATTTTCTTGTTGATTCCCTTGCTCATGATTTTGCAGAATGTACGAAACAAGAATTTGAGATGAGCATGATTGGTGAATTGACATTTTTTCTTGGTCTTCAAGTCAAGCAGACTGACAAGGGGTTATTCATTTCACAATCAAAGTATGCCAAGAATCTTGTGAAGCGATTTGGACTGGACAGTAAGAAACACACTAGAACCCCTATGAGCACCAGTATCAAGTTAGGTCTAGATTCTACAGGTAAGAGTGTTGATCAAACACTTTATAGGAGCATGATAGGTAGTCTGCTTTATCTTACTGCTAGTAGACCTGACATTGCATTCAGTGTAGGGGTACGTGCATGCTTTCAAGCTGATCCTAAGGAGTCTCACCTGAGTGTTGTACGACGTATTATTAGATATGTCAATGGTACGGTTGATTATGGTATTTTGTACTCTAGAGATTCTACTCTTGGTCTTGCTGGATATTCCAACGTCGACTGGGCTGGTAATGCCGATGATAGAAAGAGTACCTCAGGTGGTTGTTTTTATATTGGTGCTAACCTTGTGGCTTGGATGAGTAATAAACAGAATTCTATCTCATTGTCCACTGTCGAAGCTGACTACATTGCTGCTGGTAGTTACTGCACTCAACTGATTTGGACGAAGCATAACTTGAGTGATTGTGGGATTGAGCAGGGTACGATGACTATGTTTTATGATAACACAAGTGCTATTAATATTTCTAAAAATCATGTTCAACACTCTCGAACTAAACACATTGACATCAGACATCATTTTATTTGAGAGCTTGTGGAAACTCAAATTGTAAGTCTTGAACACATTTCTATTGAGAACCAATTAGCTGATTTGTTTACCAAACCATTGGATGAGGTTCGGTTTGAATCTCTTCAAAAATCTATTGGTATTTGTGTACCTCATTGACTAAGTCTGTTTGATGCATGCGTTTATTTATCTGCTGAATGATATCTTGATATGCATGCATCATGCTTATTTTATTTATTTGTTCTCATGCATTTTATTTTATGTTTTATGGGTTGTTTGAATTTTTATGTTTTGTGTGCTTGATGCATTCATATTTTTTTTTAAAAGGGGGATTTTGATTTGGAAATTGTCTTTACAGCATGACATACAATATACTTGATTTTGTTGGTATTAATCAAGAATGATTTTTTTTTGTGAGCTGTACTATGATTTCCATTGCTAGCTTAGGGTACTTGTGGATTATGTAATATAGGTCTCTTCATATACCATCTACACTGCACACACTATAAACTTATTGGTGGGACTCTACCGTATGTATGAGATTTGGGATGACAGTCACATGTTAATAGGGTGACTTTGAACATGAATTGACCATTTTAATTAGACCTAAGCTCGATATTATCCCTACATGAATCAATATTTGTCTGAAAAATAATAAGGGGCTCAATATCTTAATGTTACTTTTCGAAGCCTACTTGATTTGAGCAATTAAGCCTGCGAGACATTTTATAACCAAGTGCCTATGGTCAACTGACTTGGGTTAACCGGCCTAAATCTCATTACAAGAGTCATGTTAGTTGCTTAATGGAAAGGAGTCTGCACTTAAGATGAAAATAAAATATATGAGCATCTTTGTTGAAAGTTGTGATCAAAAGAAAATATATGTGCTGACAATCACGGGGAGCAAAGTACATTTCTATTGAAACTGAGCTTTCATTGTAAGTTCTAATGTGTTTTACCGGTTTGACTTTCATAAGTAGAAGAATATACTTATTAGCAGTGTTGTTGTGCATGTCATTTCTCACAAAATTAAGGTTTGGAGTCCTATTGACAACGGATGTAATACCCAGACCAGGAAAGTTTTAAAAGATTTGATATGTACTATTCATACCAACAAGGTGCCCTTCTTTTTTGGAAGTCCATCGTTAGAAACTCTACAGTTATGTGTGCTTAGCTTGGAGCAATTCCATAATGGGCGACTCCCTGGGAAGTTTTCTCGGGGAGCATGCGAGTGAGGACAAAGTATGCTGAATAGACTCATGTTGGTACAGTGGGGACAATACATTAAGTAGGACCCAGGTCGTTACAAATGGTATCAGAGACCGGTTGCCAGCCGAAAATTGGGAACAAAGTGCTATGTGGGACAAAGTGCTACGCCATAGGGCGGGAGCCACCTCTTGAACTCGTAGGAGACACCTCTAGAATCACAACGCCTGGCAACGAATCCTCAGATGGATCAAGCACGACGAGGACATCACGAGTCTAATGAGGGGTGATTGTAATACCTAGACTAGGAAAGATTAAAAAGATTTGATAGGTACTACTCATATCAACAAGGTGTACCTTCTTTACTGGAAGTTCATCGTTAGAAACTCCACAGTTAAACGTGCTTGGCTCTGAGCAATTCTATGATGGGTGACCCCTAGGAAGTTTTCTCGAGGAGCATACGAGTGAGGACAAAGTATGCTGAAAAGAATCATGTTAGTACAATGGGGACAGTATGTCGTCGATCTAATGGCCAGGACAGTCCGTTAAGTAGGACCCGACTCGTTACAGCGGATTAGTGACACTTATCACATATGAGTCACTTATATAATTTACGTCATGGGTACTTTGAGATGGGAGGGTGGGAACATGTGCTGGTCACTACTTGTACTTATGATTGATTTTGCCTACTAAATTGAACTGTTGTGTGATTTAGCTGTGCCCCTTTTCATTGTGTGACAAAAATGGGGAGAAAAAGTTCAAAAAATGAAAAGTTGATATTCCTTTAAGTTTAGTATGATATATATATATATATATATTTTCAAATTGACTTGCATTGAGTTATTTGCACATATGTCTTTAGGGGTCGTTGGGGGTGAGATACAGATACTGTATAGACATATTATGCTTTAAACTTTATTTGATCTTTTGCATATGTCTTTGTCTGTAGGGGTCAATGGGGGTGAGACATAGATACATATTGATATTTGACTTGATATACATTGCATTGATTTTTACATTTTTGTCATATGTCTTGAGGGGTCGTTGGGGAGAGACATAAATACATTTTCTGACACGCCCTACCCCTGGTAAAGTTAGTGGACCCGGAGTATGACGTGCATCGATGATAGATACCAACTAAAAGTTAGACCCACCATCAAGGCTACTACAAGATGAAACTTATAAATCATTTTAATACAAATTTCGGCATTATCTCCCCTGTAATTTGGACTAACCAACCTGTAAACAATGTTATGCAACCGCAACCATAATATCATATCAATGCTAACTCATGATTATATATCACGGTATAGAGATAAGCCGAATTCTCAAACTTTCACTATGAGAATACATCAACTATACATATGGATGCAAAATACATAGTGGGCCCATCTACTATCTACACATGATGTGCAATGACATCCAAAAATGAACATGTGTCCCAAAACACTGACTACATGCTCTAGAAAATGAGTCATACTAGTTGTCGGTGGTTCTGACTCCAAAATAAGGCTCAACTCCACAAGATGCCAAAAATAAAAATCAGCTGCTACCAGAAAAAGAAATAGTGGAAAATATGAGTTGATAACTCAGTGAGTGGAGAAGTTCATAAATAATTATACATTTCCATTTACCCATTTTTGTCCACAGTATAATAACATGTAATAATAATCAAATAGTGAGAAATCTCATAACACTGAAATAAATATCATCTAACAATTATGATATAATCATCAACTCAAATCCATATCATCATCTCATCCCATCACATGTAATCAACCAAAAATGTACCCTCTGATTGAAATTGATAATCCGCCCCTCAGGCTAGATAATCCGCCCGTAGGCCCCTCCGTGATCGAAAGTGGGTCTCAAAGACCTCTTATAATCAATGCTAGAACACGCACAAGGCCACTCAGTGAACTATAGGTACACGATCAGACCCCTTCATCAATGGTCAATACCCCTCAGTGTATATAGAACACGGCCAAGGCCACTCCGTGAACTAGATTAAGTATATAATCATGGGTACTTTTTCGGTTGATTTCAATATCACATATGTCTCACATTCCAATTCACATATAATCCATACAAAATCTTTAAAATTCCACACAAATCATAATGAAGGAATATTTCCAAATTAATCTTGTAATTGGACAAATAATTCACTTAATTGCATAAAATGGATAAGAATATAATTCATTATCAATATTTGGAAAATACTTAAGTTTTTCCACTCACAAACTAATTACAAGATGATGTGTTGGGTTGGTAGGCTGTCTCGATCTCTGCGCTACCTCCTGATATAATAATAAATTTATTAGGGTCAAAACTCAATTCACAATCTTAACAATAATAATATGATAACTACTCTACTTGTCTTTACCAATTTACCCACCAATTACCAAATATATTAACAATCCCCATACGTAATTAAATCGCATATCAAAATTTCCATATTTATCATTTAGTTTCATTAAACTTGTAAAATCTGAGAAAAATCAAGTTTTGACAAAAACAACACTAAAATTCCAAAATATAGAAATCTGTAACATGTTTCTATATACTGAAAATCATCCCAAACTATTGACAGAATTAGCACTTTCCTGAAATAAATTTCAAAAATAGCACCTGTTATGATTTGGTCCGAAAATTGCTAAACAAAATGGAAAATTCCCACCTCAAATCCTTAATTAACTATTTAGCATCATCTACTCAAAAGAAAATCAAAGAATATGTATTTATTTTTACAAACCCGTTTCCAAATTTCTATTTTCTTAAACTACAATATGCAATTAAACACTTCTTTGTTATGCTATACTTAAAACCTCAAATAAACATTAATAACTTCTACTACTAGTTAAATTTCGAATTTAGGGAAAATTTCTATGAACCCTAAAACCTAATATCACTATTCAATAAATAAAATTACACCTACCTCTATGAATTGAGAATGATGTTGAAGATGGTAGCCTATTATTTCCTTTTTTTTTTCTTCTCTTTTTTTTTTCCTTTCTCTCTGCACGGTGTCCTCTCTGTTCTTATCTCTCTGTTGCTTCTCTCCAAAGAAATGAGAGAAATGGGTAGAAAAATCAAAAGTTAAGTGGATAACTATGAGCAATTTGCAAAGTTAAGTCCCCATTTTGCTTACCATCTCTTATTTAATCCTTTCATTTTTAATAAGGTAAACCAACTTCCTAGATTTCTACATATATTATCTCTAGTCCTTCGTGTATTAATAATTACCAATTAGACCACGTGAAAATCATTTAGTCAATTTAATTCTTATTTTACTATGACTTTGACTATAAGTGGACGAGATGTAACATTTTCCTACTGCTTAAACACATTGAGAGTTTGCAGTTAGGGGGAGCACATGCATATTTGGTTGATTCAGTCAGTGTCAATATTTCGTTTTGGTATGTTGGGTTGCATTGATATCGTGTCTTAGTTTAGCTTGTGATTTAAAACTGAATAATATGCCATTTGAGTTATATTTGCTTACATTTGCTCAAATGACACTTACAATTGAACTATTTGAACTGTGATTATTGTTGATTCTATTTTTCACACATTTTACACTGGGATTTGAGTTGTCTGTCTCAGGAAACAGATACTGCTGATTCGTTCAAGACATATTGTAGTATAGGTGTGTCATAGCTTTGAGTCTGTAACTTTATTTTTCATTACTGCCTTGACATAGTATAGTGTTTTTGTCACAGAATGCCAAATGGGGAGTTTGTTAGGTTTTAGTTGATTTTGTAATTCGCTATTCTGTAGACAAAATGAATTAAATTAATAGTTGATGAAAGTTCAAGGAGTAATGTGCAAATATGTCAAAAGTTAGTTCAATATGTCTAGGGTTTTGAGTTTGGAACAAAGGAGAAAATTGCAGGAATTTTCGCTGGACTGTCGCCAAGGTTTGGCTCGAGCTGCAAAGCAGAAACATTGTTGCGGACCATTACCCCTTCTTCGCTCAAGCGACACCCTGTCGCTCGACTGTCGCTAGGCTCTCGCTCGAGCGACAGCTTTATACGGGAAATTTATTTTCGCATTTTAAAAGCTTTTTTTCTGGCCTATGATTTTCTTGACTTATCTATAAATATCAGAATGCGTCCGAACGAATTTCTTAAGGTTGATAATTAAGAGAACTTCATGTATGAGAGATCTATTGATTACTTCTTTCAACCTTCATCCTGCGTGAGTGTTTTGGTCGGAAAAACATCAAATCAAACATCTAAATACCAAACTACTACTTCCTACATATCCGTCAGAGAGTGCTGAAGATCAAGGAAGGTGACTGGAGTTCCAGTCTGTGAAGAACAGGTTGTTCTTCGTAATCTACAGGAGATAGACGATTCTACCAAGTTAGGGGCTGATGCAAGATAGCGGAGTTCCAGGAGAGCGTTGGTTATTGCAGCTGAAATTGGTGCAGGGGAACACAGAATTCATGAGAGCTATCAGAATTGTAGTCAGGAGATCAGATAGTTCGTATCGTCGTCTAGTCTGGTAGACTGTAAATGCTGAATCGTTTATAGTGGATTGACTGGCAAAGTGTCCGGAGTTTTTCCGAGTTGGGTTTCTCCGTGAACAATTATTGTGTTCTTTACTGCTTTATGTTTTACTGTTTATTACATTCAACTGTGATAATTTAACATAGGAAGAAATGAATTGTTTGGTTAATCATCTAGAGATAATTAACCTGTGACTTGTTGCATGTTATTTAATTTTTAATTCCGCATTAAATGCCTATTCACCCCCTCTAGGTATAATTAGGGTCGAACTTGCGTTTTTCAGCTAGCACCCACTCTTTTATATTTGTTCCACTATTATCTTTCCTGGCCACATCATGTTAGCCAATTGACTTACTTGTTTTCGGATTTCGATTGATGTCTACTGACTTCAAGAATTTATCCCTGATATGAATTGTTGAGTATTTAGAACATGTTTAACCATAATATCTTCCAAATTAAGTCGGCTTCTTTTGGTATTGTGGAAACCCATGTAGAGTTACTTTTTGTGTTTGGAAACCCACATGAACTTATTTTAGCATCATTCTAATTACAGTTAAACCTCGATAAAGTAATACTCTCGGGACCGGAAAAAAATATTCATTTAGCGAGGTTATTTATTTATTGGTAAATGAATAAATTATTCATTTATCGATAAATAAATATTTATTATTTTAGAGAGAGCTTTTCAATATAAAATATGTACATTGTATGTGGTAAGAAAAATCAAAAGATACTAATCAAAGTATTATTTGAATCTAGGGAAGTTCAAAAGTTTTAGTGAAACTTAATGTTTTTAAAAACTAAGTTCACGTACATAACAAATGAAAAAGTTTAGTTTTTACCTATAAAAGCTAGATGTTTGGAAGACATATTCCAAACACATACAATATTTTGTTTCCCCTCCAATGTCTACTCATCATTTGAAAGGAGTAAAAAAATCAACTTTAACTGATAAAATGAGGAGTGCAATATGTGAGCATAAGAAATGGAATCCAACTATTAGCCAAAAAGATATGTAAGCATGAGTGCAACAAAAATTTTATTTGACTATTAGTCAATCAACAACATCGAACACTCTCAAAAGGGTATCGAAATATTTGTCAAATGAGATGAAAAATAGCGATGTTAAAACGCACAAATCGGCAAAATACCCTGATTTAGAAAAAGTTTTGTATGAGTGGTTTCTTCAAAGGCAAGATAAAGTGAACATGTCTAGAGAAATTATCTAAGGAAAAGCAAAAGAGTTTTTGTAAAAAATGTATGGTGAAACTAATCCAGAATTCAGCTTTTCTAATGGATGGTTAGAACGTTTCAAGGCAATATATGGAATCAATTCTTATCGACGTTTTGGTGAAAGTGGTTCAGTTATCATGGAGAACGTTGAAAATGCTTTACCTGGAATACGATCAAAACTAGACCAGTTTCAGTTGAAGGATATTTACAATATGGATGAAACTGGATTATTTTACCGATTGGAAGCTGATCATTCACTTGCTACCAAGCAGCTCGAAGGACGCAAAAAAGATAAGGAGAGAATTACTGTTGTTGTTTGTTGCAATGGTAATGGATCTGACAAAGTACCACTTTGGGTTATTGGTAAGTATGCAAATCCTAGATGCTTTAAAAATGTGAACATGAACAATCTTAATTGCAAGTATCGATACAACAAGAAAGCTTGGATGACTAGCTTGTTTTTTCAAGAATTTGTTGGTTGGTTTAACAGGAGAATGAATTGCAGGAAAGTTCTTTTAATAGTAGACAATTGCTCAGCTCATCCAAAGGTAGTTGAAGGCTTGAGAAATGTAGAGTTATTTTTCTTACCTCCTAACACAACGTCTAAGATTCAACCATGTGATGCTGGGATTATTCGAGCATTCAAAACTCATTATCGCTGTCGTTTTTATTGTAACATCTTACAAGGCCTTGAGGTTGAAGCACCAAATCCTGAAAAAATTAATATTTTGAATGTTATTAATTTTGCTAACATGGCTTGGAATTTTGATGTGAAGACAACAACAATTGCAAATTGTTTTCGGCATTGCAAGATTCGGCAGAAGAAAATAATGTTCCCGAACCAGAAGTTGGTGAATTAGATGAAGGTATCCAAGGATTAAATGATGTCATCTCTAATTTACGCTATAGAAATGTGATGGATGTTGAACATCTTTTGAACTATCGTAGCGAGAATGATGCAGTTATGGAATCACCTACGGACGAAGAAATTATTCAATCGGTAATGAACAATAATGATAATGAGAATGATCATAAACCAGATGATAGTAGCATTGTCCCAAATGTGTCGTCAAAAGAGGCATTTCAAGCAATAGTCACCTTAAGCAACTACTTGCTACAACACGAGCAAAATATTCCGGAAGTTGTGTATGTTCTACAAAAAGTTAAGGATGAGGTTCATTTTGGCTTAGGTGGGAAGAATAAACAATCAACTATAGATGCATATTTTCAAAAGGAATGATTATTGTACGGGTATTGTTGATTGATTGAAATTTTTTGATATATATATATATATATATTTTCCTCAATGAAATCTAGTAATTATTACTTTATATTTTTATTGGGCCCTTAAGGATTCAATTTTTTTATTACTTAATACATTTAGCGAGGTTATTACTTCAGTCCATTGGCCCAAGTCGGGATCGAAAAAAATTATTATATAATCGAGGTTATTACTTTATCGAACATTACTTTATCGAGGTTTAACTCTACCATTCTATCAGAAATTTTGATGGTTCCTCTAGCTTAAATTTTATGTATTTGAATAATGATGATTGTGCTGGTTGTCAATTTTATATCTCACAGGCGTATGGATTGTAACAACTAATATAGCGGACCTTAGAGTTCGAATAGCGTTTCCACGAGAACTACTATCCCTTTAATCTCAATCACCAACTTTATACAATTGATTATGTTTAACCAATCAAATTCTTCTACTAATGTAATTTACCTTTCTCGAGTTCAAATTGATTTTATTTAACCAATTACATATCTATACGTGAATCCGAATACACTTTAGTTAAACATCTTAAATCTCTAAAAACTCATGTAACGATCGCATTAACTAAAAAAATGTATCTCTACGCTTTTATACTAGGTCACAACTTTTGCTACAAGTTCTAAACAAATAATCCACCTGTCAATGATCGCTAACAAAATCAACAAATTTGTGGACAATTAATCCAAGCTTTAAGAATAGAAGTAAAAACAATTTATAACATTAGTTGAAGATTTAAAACTTTATAATTAAAATAAGGTTCAAAACTAGGTTACAATAATTCATCCTAACTAATTACTTAATTACATATCATGTGAGAAGAATAAAACAAGAGAGAATTAAAGTACATAATTGGATTTTAAGAAAAAAAAAGAATAAAAAATCTTGCACTAATAATCCGCATTATTGTAAAATCTTCAAATTCTACCTTCTTGATTGATTTCTTTGTTATTTCCTCCTTTTGGGCTTGTGTAATAAATGTATAATAAATCTGCAACAAGCGTCGGCTTGAATATATGTGTTCAAGCCTCATTTTAATTGTTGGACTAAAGTATGTATTTATAGAATAGGATTCTCATTCAAATTGATTTACATCAAAGAGTTTGACAAGAACTTTGCAATTGAACTCATTTTCTCATGTGATTTTAGTCTTTCATCTTTTAATATTTGAAATTAAGTCTACATCATTCTAAAATCATTATAGTTCACCCGAGGCAAGTTCCAAAAATTTTGTAATTTAGTTCCCAAACTTTTTAATTGTCAAATTTAACTCCCAAAACTTATGAGTTTTTGCCGAATCTCAATTAATACTTTCAATTGAACTCTTGCAATTTGATTAATCTTCATTTGCTTCAAATCAACACAAATTAAGCTCCAAATAGCCTCTTTTCATATAAGTTGTGTTAAAGTTGGAATTTTCTTACATTTAACATAATTTACAAAAAATAAGCAGGTAATTGTTCAATTTATACATAATAAATAAGAATAGAAACTCAGATAAGCGCAAAAAATACATTTATCACTTTCACTGCAAATCTCGCACGACTCAAATCTTCATTTGACTGGACTGCATGAAGGACAATCTATATTATTTTGACTTTCTCCACATAATTCTCATACTAAAGCGGTAATGTGGAACGCATTTACTGGTGGGTCATAGGTTAACTATCCATATTTATTATTGAGTTGAGTCAAGTGACTTGTGCATCGGTACCTAAAAAAATATCAATTATATGAACACATCTAGCTCTTTTATAAGCAAAACACCATTGAAGTCTAGGTATATTTTTTAGGCATCCACCTAAAGTCAACGGGAGGTTTGAATTCTCAAACCTGTTTTCCATGTAATGAAAGGAAGTACAAGGGGAGTCCCTTTTAAAGAAACAACAAATTAAGTAAATTGAGGTGATCCTTCCCTTGTTTGACTACCAATTTTTAACTCATTTTTCTTAAATTCACTTGTAACCAAACATTTATGGATCCCTCAGTTTTTTTTACCAAGTTTCAACTACACATCTTAATTACATTTATGAAATTTACTAAAAGTCACAAATTTTAGAATATGGGTAGCGGACCTAACCATTTTTCACCTCGTTCTTGACGAAAAACTTTATTGGCTGTGATTTTATTTTATTTTGTTTGGACAACAATCTAAGGTCGCAATAGCATGAATCTTGCATCCTTTCCATCAACCTATGCCCCTCCCCTCCCCGGCCCGCCCCGCAACCTCCAAATCCTATCTGTATCATTTACTCTCTCTCTCTCCCTCCCTCCTTTTCTCTATCTCTCACTCTCTCCCGCACACACATACTTTCTCAGACTCTCTTTATATCACTGACGCTATATATATCGCTCACACATGGGCACACTACATCTTTCTCTCTCAGTCTCTTTCTTGTGCTTATTTCTTCTGTATCTGTTATCCCAGTTCGCCATTTCAAGATGTGTAAGGATCTTCAGTTAAAATGGACACTAGAAATGTAGAATCTGAGATACAAGCCTGCGTAACCTCTTTGAAAACAGTAGGGCAAGTCTCACTTAATATAAACAGGAAGCATTTGCTTAATGCTTCCCTTTTAGAAATCATAGCTCAGGTTACAGATCTGCTTTCTATCCTCATTTTTTCTTCCTGTGATATATCACAATTTTTTTTTTTTCTAGATTCAAAAACCAACAGAACAGATCCTTTTCCTTATGATAAATATTACTAATTAATAAACCATGTATTTATTTTATTTTATTTTTTGGCAACAGAGAGACATTCTTTTTAAGAGATCAGTTAATCAACACGCGAAGTCACTTTGGCCAATTAATCCAGTGGTCGATAATGGATTTAACAAAGTTATTGTAAGAGTCTTCCCACGTTAGATCTACATATGGTTTCCTTTTTCAAGTAATATATTTTCTTTTCAGGTTTTAGATTGAGGATCAAAAGGCTTTAACTGATTGGGGTTTAGAAATCAACTGTTTATAGAAAGTATAACAATTAAATTTTTTGATTGATTTGTATGAATGTTTATTTGCAACAGAAAGAGATACCTCTCTACCGATTGGCTCAGCAACCTTCTCTTTTGCTTTGGCCTTCAGTCCATTGGTGGATATTAAACATTCTCAAATATTTGTAAGTCTGTTATCATTCTTATATTTTTTTTAGTTCCCCGTTGTTTCCTCAAATGGCTTATATGAGTGTCTGTTTACTAAAAGATGAACTTTTATCAATTAAAATTTGTTGTCGATGTTCAAGTTGAAAATAAAAAATAGTGAACTTCAATACAAATTAAACATTTGGAAGACAAAAATATAGAGGTAAAGAAATAATATTATTTTGTAGTACTGTTTTCAATATTTTATGATGCATATATGTGAATCATGTTCATATCAAATATATGAAAATTATCTTTCTTTTGTTCAGTGTTTAACTTTATTAGGGTTTTATGTAGTTTTAATCTCAACAAGATCATTAGCCAAGATTTAAATGATTAGTAAGTTCTACGCAGAGTATTTTGTGCAGTATCATGTCAATAATATATGAAAAGTATATTTCTTCATTGGATTCAGTGTTTAAATTTGTTATCATTTCATGTAGTTTGAAGGTTCATTCATCATCCGGAGGGAAACAACCAATATTACTACTCAACGCTCTTAAATACATATAAAGTAGATTTGACTTGAAAGATTTGCTACAAAAGAGAAAAATGGAAACTAGTTTTGATTGGCCAGTTCTCTTGCATTAAGCTTTAGACCGTTAATCTCTTGGTTGGCAAACTAGAAGTTTGTTTTATAAGATAAACACCAACAGATCCTAAGCCGGGCTTTTAGGCCACTACTCAGTTTGCCCTACCTCTCAAGGTCCCAGTGTGTCACCAGTTCTTCACTTTCTTGATCTAGTCCTTGGTTTGCAAGCCAATTAACAAAACTATTACCTTCTCTGAAAATAAGAGACAATGTGTAATCCATTTGCATGAAATCGTCCCAATAGGTTTTCTCCCAAAAAGTTGATAAGTAGATTTACCAATTGGGGAAATGCCATAGACTTTCTTAAGACGTTTCTAGGCATTCTACTAGAGACCTTCTTCCAAACATTAATAATGACCTTGTCCACTCTCCAGAAATACTTTTTGGGCGGTATCATTTTTTCTGCAATGTAAAAACCCACCCTTTGAGGTTATGTGGAATCTAGAACATTGCTGCAAAGGTTCATCTCGTAGTATCCAGCTCTTCAACAGTCTTAGCGCTCATTGAGAAATTTTAATCGGAGTCTTCAGGTGGACACTGGAAACTAATGCCAAAGAATATATATGCTTATCTTTTTTATTTTGCTCTTTGTTTAATGATAAATAACAATGACTAGAAAAATCACTTGTATATTGCATATACTTTCATGAATTATCCTAATCAAATAATCACTTGACTTTATCTCACCTGAAGTACTTATCTTTGGTTTCATTCTTTCTTATATTCTATGTTTACTAGGGATTAAACATGCCACTATTACCTTTTGGAGTAGCACAACCAGTGACAGCTGGACATGAAGCTCCAATCATGGCTATCCCCTTATCTTGTATTATCCCAGAAGGTTTTCAACTTGAAATAGCTGACAATCATGCGGTAAGATCTTAATTAAAATATTTTACAGCTTTTCGTATTTATAATTTTGTTAGAAAACATTTTCATAAGGTTTTGATTCAAAATTTATGACCTCATACTGGCATTTTCACAGATAAATACCATTGAATATTTATGACTTCTTTGCTATTCCTCTTATGGTGTTGTAGCTATAGAAAAACACTTTATAGGTTTAGGTGTAGCTTTTTCTCCTAGTTTTATAATGTCCCCTCTTCGTTGTGGTTTGATTCATAAGAAAAGGCTATCCCATGGTCCTTTTCATTGGGTAATACATTTTGAACATAGTGGTGAATTTCATTTTTGTTAACATACTTGGGGTTGAGAATCTTGTCTTTATTGTTCTAGTTAAAACCTTCCCCAACTTTCCTTTGGAATTAACAACTGCATAGTCTTTAATTTATTATAAAAGATATGTATCCGAGGAATACTATATTGTCCCTATTATCACTACAACAAAAAGACTCATTCGCAACATTAAAACGGCAACATTTGTTGATAAATGTTGCTGAAAGGGTCTTTTGGCAACATTTTAGTAAGCCAATGTTGCCATTGATACTAGTAAATGAATTTTGGCAACATTTTTTAGAAAAATGTTGCAATAGACCCCTTTGGCAACGTTTGTCGAGTGTTGCGAAAAGCGAGACTTTTGGCAACGTTTGACAAACGTTGCCAAAAGTCTCGCTTTTCGCAACGTTTAGAAAACGTTGCCAAAGGGGGGCTTTGGCAACGTTTGTCAAAAGTTGCCAAAAGTCTTGCTTTTCGCAACACTTGACAAACGTTGCCAAATGTAGCACTTTTGCGAGACTTTTGGCAACGTTTGCCAAACGTTGCCAAAGGCCCTCTTTAGCAACGTTTGTTGAGTGTTGCTAAAAGTCACACTTTTCCATTTCAATTCCAACCTAACACCCTACAAAATACCCAATTCATAACCCCCTAACCCGACCCACTTAGCTAAAAAAAAAAATTTGGGCTCAAGCAGCCCAATCCCCTGGCCCACTTAAAACTAACATTTACCACCAAGCAGCCGAATCCCCTGGCCCAATTACAGTAGCCCAATCCCAGATCAAAAACACCATCACTCTCTCGCAAAGCACAGCCATTTACCACCAAGCAGCCCAATCACCTCCATCTCTGCCGCTCTACCTCCGCCTCCGTCGCTGTACCTCCGCGTCTGACTCACAGGTCATCCAACAGCTCAGCTGCAGCTCCAACTGCCCAGCCTCCAGTTCCGCAGAGACGCAGAGTTGAGCCCTAGACCAGTCGGCAGTCGGCGATTCTTCTTCGAATCTTCTTCATCCTTCAACAATCGGCAACAGTAACCTACTGTAAGTCTGTAACTAGCTTGAGTCTTTTCGATTATTAGTTATTGCGGTAGTTGCTGGCTTGATGCGTGAAGTGCCGTGAACCTGGAATGCAATTAGAAGTGATTTTGAATGCATATTTGTGATTTTGATTTGGCTGTAAATGTAATAACCTTAGAGGCAGCAACTTCTGATGAAATGGGATGAACCTGAACATCCTTGTTCTGGCCTGCATTCAACTCTTTTTCTGCATCACCGGCTGGAAATCCCTCGGAGCTTGCCATTTTTGACAAAATTTTGCCCTGTGATTTTCTGTTTATCTATAAAAGGGAGCACCATAGATCTCCAGTTCCCTCCCCATGTAGTTTGACTTAACTATTTCTTTGGGAGAATGTTAGTTAATTTCAATTTGTCACTCAAAATATATCTCTCACTATTCAGTATTGTAAAAATAGATATGTATATAACTAAGTATGGATTATCTTTATACTCATGATCAACTATGTAAGTTTTTGATTCTTCTAATTGAGTTTGGAAACCCAGTCTGATAAAAAAACGAAATATATCTCTATGAGATACATATGATGTCTAAATGAAATACATGATTTATTTTTAAAAATTTCTATCTTATTTCGTGGCACATGTGAGAAATCATCCAATTAGGTATATAATTCTTCTTTATACTACTTTAGCTTCACCGTGGCCATTGTCCTCTGTTTCTCATAAGAAATAGCTTTAGTTTTGTGTTTGCTGCATTGGTTAAGCCCCGACTTAATAGTACCTAGTTCTATTCAAGTTTGATCAAGCTTGCTCCATGAATTTCTTGCCTCGAACTAAGATTCTTGGTTATTCAATTTCTGTCTTGCATACATAAATATATTTTTGCTCTTGGAAAGTACAATCAACTTTGTGCACAATATGATGATCCTTATTGTTTTACTTTTGTAGGCATCTGGAGGTTATAACTAGCTAGTTGTTTGGATGACCTGACTGATGTACATAATGTTATTGGCAAGAAACATTTTGTAATTACACCAATGCTTAACATCTTTGTAATGGATAGAAGTAATCGCCAGAATGATATATTTTGTGAACACCATATAAATGGTGATGTAGATTTCACATGTTTCAAGCTATTAGTTGTTAATTCTCTCTTGTAATCAATTTTATGTCTTCCTTTTTCTGATTTGTATTTGTATCCCCGTGTATTTTCATGAATCTTCAGAATTAATAGGTGAGATGAGAAATTTTGGGGATTATGGCATCACTCGAAGTTAAATAGATTTTTGTTGATCTTCAAGAAAGATATGAACTCTGAATGAAGATGTTTAAAGATATGAACTCTGATTACTCATTATCCAATTCAAAGTTTTACTAATTTATTGTCATTGATTTCTATATTTCTTCAAATTATGTGTAAGAAATGTTTTTCTTGATTTGTGTGGGAGTGCTTAGAGGTGCAAAGTGGTAGGGTCATGCATAGCACTGCCCGTCGCATGGGTCCTGTAGTCAAGTGGGCGGCTTAGTGGACACTGAGCTTAGTTATCCAGGCCGACTGGGTGGGTTGACCCTCAACATGGCATGTGTATTATAGCGCGTAAATGCGTATCGTGTGGTGGTAATCTGTTCTACTAGATTATCTATCTTTCTATCAATTCGTGACAATAGATAATTTAAAGAAAGCTCTACAATAAGTAGAAGACTTAAATGCATCGAAATTTAAAGTACACATGAGCTGCCTTTAGATCTTATTCAAGTAGGAGCAAACTATTTTCAAATAACTTAGTTCACCAAAAATCTTTCTTTATAGGAGTACAAAGAGGAAAAATAGATGGAAGTATAGATGAAGTATAAGAAAACCAATCAAATATAGGATATGGTGGATGTTCTGATTGTGTTTAGAGAATATTTTGTTGAAATTTATTAATAAATATGAGTGATGAATCATTTGAAGTACACATGAGCTACCTTTAGTTCTATTCAAGTGGGAGCAATCTATTTTTAAATAACTTAATTACCACAAATCTTTCTTTATAGGATTACAAAGAGGAAAAATAGATGAAAGTATAGCTTTACAAGGAAATTAACAAATCTAGGATGTAGTGAATGTTCTAGTTGGACATCAAGTAATTTGAGTTCTTGAAATCTTTATGGAATGCTAATGAGTTTATGATAGATAACTATCACTTTTTGGGAAAAATATGTTTAGCCAATATGAGGGTGTTAGAGTTCGATAAACATTTTTCATTACAATGATGTTCACTTTTTTGCTCCTGTCTTAGCAATAATAATTTATTTAAATTTATAGTTACACCAAATAAACATATAGGCTGTAATTTTATTTTTGATTTGAGAATTAATTGAAAAGATCTATGTGAATCAACTTGTAAATTTTAATTGTTAAATGCCTTTAGAGTCATGGTAACTTAATAGTTATAATAATAGATCTCCAGTTCCAAGTTCTTAGAACATATAGCCTTGATTTCCTAATAGATCTTCAATTTTCAAATTACTTATCATTTTTGGGCTCTTTATAGCATTTACTTATCCTTTTATCTAATATATCTTCGTGTTGTTCAATTTTGTATAGTATCTTTGCCTTGATATTTCGTTGGATGTTGATGTTATTTAGCTAGCATGTTCTTTTGAGGGGCTGGTGTACCATATTTTAAATTATATGAACTGGTTTGATGATATTGACTATTGTTCAGGTGGTATTAGTCTATATTACAGGGGAAATTCTGTCAAAATTTTCATAAAAATTAGTCACAGTTAGAACATGTCAAAAGTTTCCTTGTTGATGTTCTTTAGCTAGCACGTTTTTCGTTGAATGTTGATATTCTTTAGCTAAGTTGTGGTTGAGCTTTGATATTTCGTTGGATGTTGATGTTATTTAGCTAGCATGTTCTTTTGAGAGGCTGGTGTACCATATTTTAAATTATATGAATTGACAAAATTATATTGACTATTGTTCAGGTGGTTTTAGTCTATATTACAGGGGAAATTCTGTCGAAATTTTCATAAACATTAGTCACAGTTAGAACAGGTCAAAAGTTTCCTTGTTGATGTTTTGTAGCTAGCATATTTCTTGACATTGCGTATTGTTAGTAGAACATAAGACATTTTTCATTTGAAACTTAAAACTTTTATAATTCGACTTAATAGTATACGTTTGATTTGCATGCTAATACCATTATTACTTTTGTCATATGCAGGGAGTTACATTATTTTTGGGACAACTTGTAGTCACACGAGCAAATTCAGATATGAATCCAATATTTTGTAATACTTTATTGGTCAATTGTGATTGCTATCTTTTGAGTAGGGATTATGTGTTAGTTTTTGAGTATGCTAGATGTTAGCATATTGTATTGAATCATATGCACTATTTTTGTGTTATTAGAATTATGTAAAATTTGATTACATTGTAAGCATTTTGTCATTTCAGTATTATGGGTTTATTCGAACAGATATAAATTAATTATGCAATTTTTTGTAAAAAAAAATGTAAATTGACATACGGCAACGTTTGTGAAGTGTTGCCGTAGATGGGTACGACAACGTTTCACAAACGTTGCCGTAGCCACCTACAGTCATCTACGGCAACGTTTCACAAACGTTGCACGTTGCCGTAGCAACGTTTCAAAAACGTTGCCGTAGATGAACACTCTACAACAACACCTTGATTTGCAACACATGCTTAAACGTTGCCGTAGGCCTACGACAATGTTTTTTGAACGTTGCCGTAGACTGTTTTTGTTGTAGTGTATCTACCTTTCATGTTACATTGCATTTATTTGCATTTGCTACTTGCAATAGTAATTTGGCTGCTGCAACTATTTATTTCCTTGTGGTGAATCAGATTGGCATGCATGATTTACAAAGAGGTTTGCATACCATAGGAATACATCAACTTTCCTATTCTGAGTGGAAAGAAAATTGGTACATCCGATCTCTACCGCGCAGCAACGTGAGCAAATAAGATCTGGTAATCTTATTATATATAATACTATTCCTGTAATCAGTTAGTATATTACTTCATGACATAAGCATAGTAAATATGATATTATTCAGTTTTGTTCTTTGTTATTTAGCAACGCTTGCCAGAAAAATGAAATAACTCGAAAAAGTTAAGGCCAAAGGTTTTTTTTTATGCAGCACGCAACGAATGCATTGGCGAGGTTTTTATGCCACTGCTTAGGCTGAATGGGGGTTTAGAAGTACCCCTACAACGTTTTATATATGAGATGGTTGATGGTTATGATTGACTCGTGACTGGGCAGTTGTCTTACATTGGGTGATAGAAGGGTAAGATATTTTTTTGTGTACATAAAAAGACATAATGAAGTAAAATTGCTAATTAATTAGGACCATAGCTAAGGTCTCCCTTGTCAAGTTGCTAACATAAGAAAATTAATAGAGTCAAATTGGTTTTCGAAAACCACCATGATATTGTGAGGTGATGTACACAGTTGTTTCCATGTCTTAATGTGTTCAATATCTCCATGACGAGCCTTAGAGCTTTGTTGGGATTCTATTCATGTGTACATTCTCTTGCAATTACAATTTACATTTGCCTTGGTCGAATCTGTTTCAAGCAAAGATACCTCTACAACCTTTTTCCCTAAAGGCTAGGGATGATTGTGTTTATAGACTAATTTCAATTCAGAGTCAAATGAAATGTGGAAATTTCTCAATGAAGTAGGTTATAGTATTATACAGATAGCAAAACTGTTTAAAACAAAACCTGTACTGCTATGTAATGGTTTCTAGGTTATTCAAAGTAGGCCTTAGCGTATGTGAATAATGTTTATATTATGTTTGTGAAGAATGAATATTGTTTACATTATGTTTTTGAAGAATTTTGATATCATTGGATGAAATGTCGAAATATAGATATCCTATTTCTATACAACTTAAAAGGTTGATGACCAGCATACTTAAGAATTGAATAAAGATCCAAGAGCACATATAGAAATAGATTGAGGGCATTAATTGCCCAAGAAAAAGCTTTTTATGACGAAACAATATGCATGTGTGCCTGTTTATTTCCTAGTTGCACTGATTAGCCTTCATATAATAATACATCATGTATAATTTCACATTTTCCAGAGTGTCATTGGTCAAACCAGTATTTTATAATTGTGCTCATAATTTATAGTCTCATTTAAACCGGTTAATGCTTTATGAACAGTGGGTGCTGGCTATAGTACAATGTTATGGCGGTGATGTTTAAAAATCTCAGGTTAAAATTCTGTTCTTACAGAAACCCATGTTAATTCAAATGTGGTTTCACTTCAGTATTATATCCACGTAAGAACAAACAAACAGTTTAGATCTCTAAAAGAAGTTTATGACTTCATGATGCAAGGAAAGCTTCCAATTCGCAATCTCAACACTATACCAAAAAAGACCTTTTGTAACGATCAAAAAATGCTGCGGTAGACCTTTTGCAGCATTTTAGCGTGTGTTGCGAAGGTCGATGTGCCATTGAGGGAAGACTTTTTGCAACGTTTATTCACCGTTATGAAAAACCCTTTTGCAGCGTTTTTTCAATGTTGTGATAGACTCTTTTGCAGCGTTTTTTCAGCGTTGCGATAGGTTCTTTTGCAGCGTTTTTTAAACGTTGTAGTAGACCCTTTTGCAGCATTTTTTTCAACGTTGCGGTAGACCCTTTTACAGCATTTTTTCAACATTGCTTTTGCAGTGTTTTTTCAAACGTTGTGATTTTAATATTTTTTAAAAAATTAATTCGCATTTTTAATATATGCTTACTACGCTACCGAAAATCATATTCTTTGTTCTACACGTTCAACTTAATTACAGATTTTGCACTTTTTACTACAAATAAAATATCCAATAAATGCAGAGATGTGACAAGACATCAGAAAATATAAAAAAATATAATTAAAATGGGAAAATATGCTCTTACATTGAAACTAATTAAACCACGTAATATTCAACTCGCATATACATTGTGCAATATTCAAAATAATTTCATTATACACGTTTCTAGTTTAAAGTATAGACCCAGCATCAAAAACATCTTTTCCATAATTACGATGAGTACAAAAAGTGGAATAATTCATACTAGATTTTTCTCTTGTGCTCAGCAAGTTTGACTTGATATTCTATAGTATCAAAAAAGGAGTTGCCAGTGCCAACATGAAATTAAACCCATGTTTGAGTCCCATGGAAACCAAGTACCTCGCACCATCCACTCCATCCCCCATTAAAGCATCACTCTAGCAATACCAACATGACTCTAGCAAACACAACAAGCAATAAGAACACAAAAACAAAACAATTGGAACTAATAAACTACGCAAACACAAGTTAGATTGACGTGACAAATGTATCCAACCAAATATATATTTATTAATTCAACAAAATAAAGATCCAACAAAAAGTAAACTACCGAATGTCTAGAAAGGTTCGATGAAGGAAGAGCTTCATAGAAAACTCGCCAAATAAAAATAAAAACCTTTGGGGTGCAAGTGGTGTCCAGGCCAACTTCAACCAGTCATTCAAAGGAATTCATAAACTGGAGAAATTGTTGACATTTGATGGAAAATTTAATGAGACAATTGTGAAAGAATTCTATGGCCTCTCTCCGTGCTTGTCCCCTCGTGATCTCACACATTTATACCATTGGAAAGTATAATGCAGATTACCATATAAAAACTATAAAGCCAAAGGTAGAATTGTATATTGGAACTCACATATCTCTCCCTCCCTCTCTATCCTAAAGTATAATGAATTGCTTATATATATGATTTTCTTGAAATTCATTAAGCATTTTCTTGGTATTTAAGAAAAAGGGGGAAATGGGTAAGAATTGGATCATTCTACTTCTTGTTACTGTTGTTTTACTTGGTGAGTTCTCATTAGCTTCTTCTGCCTCTCCTGCGGCAAGTACTAGATAGGCTTCACATATGACTATATTTTCTTGATTTTTCCATATGCATTTTTCTTAAATTCCTTGTCTTTTTTTTTCAGAAATAGTTAGTGGGGGTGGTTACAAATGTGGCCTCTACTGTTTTTAAGTGGCTGTGGTCAATGAAAACAACCAGCAAAACCTCCTCCCATTCCACTGCCCCCCATACCTGGCATAGGTGGTGCATGCAAAACAAGAGGCAGCAACTGGGCATACATATTTTGCTACAAATAAATAACAAATTCAGTAAACAAATGAAAATCATCAAATATTTTGAGGCAATTGAAATCATCTAATGCCCAGCTATCAATATATCAGTACATGTACATGAGCATAACTAATCCCAATGAAAGCATGGAAGCTAAATCAGTCACACTACCAGTGAACCAAATAAGAGGGACCAATTCCCCGACTGATAATTGGGAAACAGAAAGAGTTTCTTAAAGTTACTTGTTGTTTGATAACGTCCTTCTCCTCATTTTCTCTTTAGACTTCACTTCATTAAGAGCATCAATTTTGTCCTTGATTAGTTCGTCAACTTTGCCCGTGTAGTCACGGATAAACTGCGAAATAAAAATATATAATATGAAAAACGAAGTTCGTAACAATGCTATCAAAGAGCAAAGATCGGCCTAAAAATTGAATATGTATCCTAAAATTTGATCACATACCCAAATCTTTAACCTAGTACTACAAGAAGAAAAATGAAAAAGGGGAGAAAACCATGTAAGGCTTTTATACAACTTAAGGCTACTCTTTAAATATTAAGAAATCCCCAAAGATGTGAGCCATTGTGTACAAGAGAGAATAACCTGCAACAGACATGAGAAGGCAAAGTCGGTCATATTATTCATCCAGGCAAGTTCAAGGGCAACATCCGCCCGAATCAAGTCATAACAAACAAATAGGCACGACGCAAAGCATTCCTTTTTCCCCTGTAGAAACATACAAACATTTATTAGACACCCAATTTCTACCATTCACAATCTCGTATATAATTTTTCGAGAGTGGCATAATTTAAGGTCTTCCAAAAGCATTGAAGTACCCATCTCAGACACCAGATATTTGGACAATGGAATGGCAAAAATAAAGTACTCAAGAGCGTGAGAGAGAAATTGTCAAAATAATTAAAAAAACATACATTTCGAAAGAGATTTCGTCACAATCTCAATGCAGGTAACTGATAATAGTTTATATCATATCCTCAAGTATAAATATTTAGATTTCGTGACTAAAAATACATGCTCAATACAGTAACTAATAATACATGTTCAATCACGTAACTAATAATATGCACAATGAAGTAAACAAGCAACTCCTCAGCAAGTTCCCAATCACCAGATTGTGAAGCAGTCTCCATTGCATCCTTGTAAAGGTTTTCTTTCTCTGACAATGCAATGGATTGCTTCCACCTACCTGCCATTTTGTAAATGTAGGCTGCGATACACAGAGAATTGATAAACATGCTTGGATTTTCAAATTAACTTTTAATGATCTGCTGATCTTCAAATTAACTTCAGGAGCAGAGGATTGATAAATACGCTTGGATTTTCTCTTCACGTCCAGCTTTATATACAAGTTGTCCACTTCATCATCTTCCTTCATTTTTAGAGAAGAACTGGAGATTCACACACATTTATACTGATTAGTAACTGATTGAAGTTGAAAAGAGCACATGGAATTTTAAATAATGAACCGTGCACATTATGGAACAAAAAGCTACTCATCAAGAAATTCTAAATACTACAGATTTCCAGATACAAAGAAAATTAGATAAGAAAAATGAAAAAACTATAATCACAAGTGGAGTTTCTGATAAATGATGCTATGAAGAATTGCAAACAACTAGTCAACTTGGATTTGGACAACACGTTTCCCACAAGGTTCATAGTAATAGGAAATTTAAATTTAAAAAATAAAGAGAGACTCAATCGTTTATGCTCCTAATTACTTATCAAGCACAATCGATATTTTGAATAAAAGCACGAACCTGTGATTCAATGAAATTCAGTGAACAGATTGTCCCCTCTAGCTCACTGCGCAAATTGCTATAATCTGCAAAGTGAAAAACATCACTCATCTACCAAATTATTATAACAGGAATAGTAACAATAAGGTACTTATTACGAATGACCAAAAAAATTAACTAATGTGTAAATCAAAAATTGGTTAAAATAGCACATTGACTGATAAAATATAAAGACGAGAAATCTGTAGCTGAAGCTTCTTTGTCTAAATTGATTTCTATATAATCAAAAATCAAAGAGTGGAAGTGAACTCCAAAAATCCACAACTACTGCCAATACTATACTATGTCTCAAGCAACCTATGCAGTCTGAAGCATACTCGAGTGAACACTGTGATAAAAGGCTGAGTATAAAATTTGTACTTTGTACAATGCACAGTCGAGTGAACATAGTGATGAAGAAAAGAGACTACTATGTGGTGGAGGGTTCAGACTGTTTGAAGACAGAGAAGATACAACTTTAGACAGAGGAGACGCAACTTGACATGCTTCCCCATTCATTAAACTTCCAGGTCGAGACTGGAGACAAATGTTCCATCTTTTAGCAGCAAATCTCACAGTAGGAATTGCATAGAGGGACACTGCAGGATCAAATGCAAAATATGACCATTTTTACATGATTTTATGCTTGAAATTAGCCAATTTTTCAGATCAGGGAAGATATTATCTTACGAGACTTCTTATATTACAACATCAAAACATTAAAATAATCACAGATAACAGTAAAATTACTTATTGGCCTTGCATATAAATAGCTTAAATAAATCTAAAATGAAATATAGAGAAAAGAGACTGACCCTTATCCTTATACTTGCTGTAAAGTTCTGTCAACTGGGTGTAGTTCAGATTCGTGTATCTGCTGGTTTAGCCAATGAAATACATAAACAATCACAAGTCAGAAACCCCATCAAATCCAGCAACAACGAAAAGGAAAATTTTACTGATCGAAAGCAAACACTAAAGGAAAATTATTAAGTTAAAAGAGGAAGAAGAATAACAACACTAGACAAGGAGGAAGAATGAAGAGAAATCTCATTCACAGCTACAACCGCAGTGGAGGAAGATGAAGAGATGATATAATCTGATCGCAGTCCCGGACAATCTGAGTCCACGGAGAGGAGCTAACCCACCTTGAATTGGGACTCCTAGGGGAGTGAGGAGCCGAAGAAGAACTAGGGATTGGGTTAGTTGCTGTAGAAAGATATTTGGAGAGGAGAGGTATGAATGAATGAATGAGGGAGGCGTGAAGGGAGGAGGCATGAATTAAGTTTGGGTTACTTTTGGTTTCTATTATCTAACCCACTTTACTTTTCGAATAAACGTTGCTAAAATCAACTTTTTGCAACGCTTATTTATAAAATGTTGCTAAAACTCAATTATATTAATCAATAACAACATTCACTTATTAAAATATTGCGATAGATCCCTTTAACAACATTTAACTACCAAATGTTGCTTTTTATGTGTTGCGAATGCTCCTTTTTGACATAGTGCAAAGGGGGGAAAAAAAAGCAAGCCTAGCTACGGTATTTTGGAATATGATTTTCTAATATATAACTTGTTACTGTCATTTATGAATATATCCAGCCATCATTTTCCATTTGTACTTTCAGGGATCTGATCTCTCTCCTAGGATCCCTGGAGACAAACAAAAATGTAACTCCCCAAATCCTAGGAATTCGAAGCGTTCAAAAGTCTTCTTAATCTGAGCTCTTTAATGTCGACCAAAATAAATTTTAAATAAGGAAAATTTGAAATTTGAAATATATTATAAAAATATAATGGGAGATAATTGTTTATACAAACTTAGACAATTACGGTAAAATTTAATTTTTGAAGAACGGAAGAAAATCTACAATACCAATTGCGTAGCAGCGGAAACATAAAAATTGTCTTGACCTAGCAAACATCGTCTAAAAATCATGAAATTTTAACAGAGACTATGAAATTCATATACATATATCATATAAAAAATTTGGCTCGTATTGATAACGTTTGAAGCACGAAATCATTTTTCAACTATGCTGGACATAAATTTTCAAACTGACTCGTAGCAGTCTACTAAAATGGACATAACTCCTCCTCTAAATAATATTTTAAGGTAATCCCAAAGGCCACTGTTAGAAGACTGATCTTTCGAACCCAACTGATCTCACTCAAAAATATGCGTCGTATCCCAAGTTATACAATTTTTAAATAGGTAGACAGAATCTGAGATTCAATAAGCAATAAATAAACTTCATATGTAGTCATTCAATCGTTTCTAAATTATAGGCATGCAATGAAAATAATTTAAGCAAACAAAAATTTAAACATATGAAAAGTGTCGCCTAAGTGTTCATAAGAGATTTAAACAAATGAAATTTTTTCTCAAAAGTTAAATGCATTCTAAGTCATCGAGCACTTGCCACCACTCCATGCCTTCAATTAACCTGTAAGTTTTGTAGGAGTGAGTATCACAAGTAATACTCAGTAGAAAACACTTAAATAAATAGATAAAAAAAAATATATTTTCTAGAATTGTAAACCTTGGTTATTTGTCTCACCGTCAATATTTAGCGAATCGGTGATCAATGAGTCCGCTTACTCTTGGGTTTTGATAACCCGTTTCTTAATCTCTTCATCTCGGGTTTAAATAACTCCTTTCATAATCTCTTTATCTCTTATTTGAACCACCCAAAGGGTGCTTCCATCATGAGCAACACAATGACACATTAATGCAATTAGAAAACAAATAATTTTACTCTAATCACAAAAGTGTCGTAAGCAACTTCTCTACCTTGAATGATTGGAGTTTGATTATCCTTTGTGTTGAATTTGTAACAAAGTGCAACAAAAAATGGATCTGGCAATAGCCAAAAATGGGAGTCAAAAGTGGAAGTGGGATATGAAATCTTAAGTGGAGGCAATAGCCAAAAATGGGGAATGTGATGGCAGTAACCGAAATGATAGTGGAAGGATTTTTGTTTTCAAAAGAAATTAATAGCCACGATTTCAGCAGTTAACATAAATGGAAATTAAAATTGTAAATTAAGTGGTAAGATCATGGTACAAATTAGGGTGTTAAAATTAAATGGAGAGCCATTAGTCGAGAAACAAATGGGATGAATTTGGGCTCCTTTCGTACAATATAATCGGTTTAACTGATTTTTAAGATTTAAGCACTAAGCATGTAAACAACAATTAAAATAACGAGTGTCGTCAAAATAAAAATAAAAATAAAAGAATTCTCATTCACTAGCAATTTGCTTCCTTACAGAAATTCTATGAACAAGTGTGCGAAACTTTACCATTGACCTTTAGTTTGACCTCATAGGAAGTGTCGTAACGACGAACTAACATAATCCAAATTATTTTTTGATTTATACAAGAAAAATTATTTTAAATGAAACACAAGATTTTATTTTATTTCATTTTCTCGGTCGCTACAAAAAAAGGATCTGAGGAGACACATTGATTAACAAAGTTGGAGTTGGAATCTACAATTTGACAAAGGAAAAAATCCTTCGAACTGTGACGACACCACCAGCAAGCAGTTCTGCAGACTCAAACAGTAGTATTATTGGTATTTATAATGCATTGAAAAGCAAAACCATGTAATTAATTTCCAATTTTCTTCTTTATGTATTCTACAGTCTCATACTTATTGTCTATATTTGTTTTTTATATTCAGAAAGCAAGAAAAGAAAGAGGGTTGAAGAATCTTCGATTCAACAAATCAGTGAAGAAAACTCCTCGGAAGTCAATCTCAGTGATGAAAAACCTGATATCTTGTACAATCTTCATGATATGGAGCCAAAACAAAGGAAAAAGTAATGTCTCATTTTATGTGGATGTACTGATCCGTCTTTATCTTTTTGATGTATTTTAAGAAATATGATGATGTTAAGCAACTTCGAAACTTGTTACTGGAGCCCCATAAATTCTAGCTTGATTTTTGTCCAATTGTATGGTACCATTTTTTTTTTCTTTCATCTATTTTTTTTATCCTACTTGGAATTGCCTCCCACCATTAGCTCATCCTTTGTTTGCTTAATTTTCCCCCATATTTGGCTGTGTCTAACCTTTTGTTTTTAGTTTTTCACTTTCTTTCCTATTGGGACAAAGTAGTTTATGCATCAATCCAAAGCTACAAAAAAGTTTTATGAGGAAAAAAAAGTTCGCCGAGCGCCACATGGCTATGTCATAATACATTTGAACATTTGCCCTAAATCGACTTCGAGATCCTAATTACACTAATGAATAACTACATAAATAGATAAATGGGAGATAGAAGAGAAAGCTAATTATAGAAATATCTCTTGAAGATTTATTAATTATTTAACTGCTCGCAGGTTTCTTCATATGCATTTGTTGTCTGGAAGGAAGAGGACTCAATAATAATTCATTGAATGTGTGGATAAGGACTATAAATGACATTTGAAAAGAATTTATGAACAATTTAATTTAAAAATAAAAAGAAATAGGTGGTAGATAAGTGAATACTTCATGTAGGCCTATTGAAATGTACACTAGAAGTTTAACTAATTATAAAATAATTTATAAATTTTTCCAAACGAATACTTAATTGTCATTTAAAATGTTTAATGTGCATTAAATATTGAGTAGATTACAACGAATTAAATGCATGATTGACTAAATTAAAATATTTAGGTGATTTTAAATTTTAAGTCCCATAATTTGTGTGGATAATGAGTTGGTAATAAAAAGTATATTAGACCACAAGTGGTAAAATTATAGTTGCTTCCCAAACTATATAGTAATTGTTTTATTTCTGAATCAACAATGCAACTTTCTTTGCGTTTTTTTTTTTTTCAAAAACCGTAAGTGATCTGTTTTTGATAAATTCATTTTATATACACAAAAAATATAGGTCTTATTAACCATTTGTGAAAAAAACATTTAGGGAAACAAATCAAGTTTCACATTTTATGCAAACTAACATTTCTCAGAATTATTATGACAAAAATCCATTGAAGCAAACTATTGCATACATATTAATCCCAATCTTGACTGAATTAACCTGATTCCTCAATTCCATGTTTCTCACATCTCAGTTTGTTCACCTCCGCTTCACCATTTGGTAACGTGCTTTCTGCTTGTGCAAACTGCTTTCTCTCTGCTACAAAAGCTGCATCAGGAAATGCCTGTTCCAGTTCCTCGATCAGATGACTTCTCCAGCTCTTGAATGTGCCTGTTTTGCCTTTAGTAATCTGGTTTTTGACAATACAACTATTTAACATGTCCAAATTCATCTGGATTCTTCCCATCGTCTATCAAATTAATAATCCCTATGAGCACCTGAATATTACAGTTCTCTGCTGATTTCGTCATTTTAAACAGCTCCAACACTTATAAATTATTCATGGCCCGTAGAAGGGGTAATTGGGATGCCATGTTGTTGGAGGAGACAGTGAGGTCGAGCTGGTGGAGGCATCCAATGTTTTCTTTATCGATTGGTAACTAGGGTTAAGTTTTGTTTTGGATATTCTGCAGGACTTGCGGCAGCGGTGGATAAAGATTCCATAGGGTGTATGTTATTACACTGTGTAATAGTTATGCCATTCCCAGCTGTCGATTTCATCCACTGGATTTATTTGCCTAAGCATCATCTCAGGTTGTAGACGAAGCTGTAAAAAGGCACATCTCTCTGTTTCAAAGAAACAAACATTAGTTAGAGTTATATACCACATAGAAAAACAGTTACTCTTAAAAGGAAAGAAAACAGACCTGCACCCTGAGCTATGTGTTTGAAAATGTAAGCACTAAGCAACTGCTTCCTGTTCCTGAAAAACTAGATTTTGCCCTAAGGTTTTTCCGGAGGTAACAGGGGCTTGCATATATATTCTTCATTTCTAGTACCCATTTTAATGGAAGATCTTCATAAAGATGGACGTCTTAAGAGAGAAAGATTGAGAGATGTAGAGAGACTGTCCGTGGGTGAGTGATATATATAGAGAGAGAGATGGGAGGTTGACTCCTAGGAGGCTTAGAATAAATGAATAGTAGTTTTGAATCTCTTAAAATATGTGAATAAAGATTGTTTGTGATACAAGATGACATTAATAATTATTCAAAATGCTAAGTGAGGTGAGAACAACTTGATGTTCACTCCATGTTGAGCACCACTATAAGATTGTCTACCACCCTCATGAAGTTGTCTACCACCTCCATGAGGCCGTCTACCCCCATGAGGTTGTCTACCACCTCATGAGGTTGTCTATCACCATGAGGCCCTCTACGTTCACGTAGACCGCCTGCCACCTTGAGGTCAATACTATACTTACCACCCCCGTGAGGTTGTCTATCACCATGAGGTTCTCTACGTTCACGTAAACCGCCTACCACCTTAAGGTCAATACTATACTTACCACCTCCATGAGGTTGTCTACCCCCATGAGATTGTCTACCACCATGAGGTCGTCTACCCCCATGAGGTTGTCTATTACCCTCATGAGGCCGTCTACCATTGTGAGGCTGTCGACTACCACAAGGCCCTCTACGTTCATGTAGACCGTCTACCACCTTAAGGTCAATACTATACTTAATGAGTAAGATGAAAACCACCCAACAACGAATGTGGACACAACCAACCGCTTGACGAGCGTGGGTTACCATGCTAGAACGTAGGGAAGGTGGAAAGAACTACGTGGAACACGTGGCACCATTAACTGTCGATCACGTGCATTGCAACATGTGCCTATAAATACATCCAAGGTGAGAAAGGTATGGACTCTTGAAACCTGAACTGGTTACGCACGCATTATACTATCAACTTATTTCTCTAAATCGATGACTGATTCTCACGCCGGAGGTACAACGGGGAGAAAGCCCCAACCTCATTTTGCAGGTAGTAACCGCTGACTGAAGCAGTCGGACCACCGCATTCGGTAAGGTAAACACGGAGAAAGCCCCGATCTCATTTTGCAGGTAGCAACCGCTAACTGAAGCAGTCGGACCACTGCACTCGATAAGGTAAACACGGAGGACAATCTCGCAAACATTTCAGTTTGAGTGTTTTAAAAAGTTAATATATTTTAAAAATAAAATACATGTTTTCCATGATTGTCTCAATTTCTGTGTTTTATTGTAAATTAATAGTGCATGCTCGACACTAGTGCATTTCAGCGAAGAGCATACACCTAAAATTTATGTTGAGAATGACAGCGCCATGTTGTATACAAAGCTCGAATGTATAATAGATGTTCGGACAAATCCCACAAGCGTGCATGTTCGTTGTAGAAGTAATAATCGTGATAAGAGAGTTATTGTCCCACATGGAATAAAGCATAATTCTAGTGTATTCAATATATGTAAATTCGTGATTGTGAAAAATATGTTGGGTTTCTAGCTACATTTTATAACTATGAGAGCAATGAATATTAGTTTAAATCAAAATGATTAATGTACTCCACTAATCAATTCTTAATTTCAATTCTCAGCTTGAGATAATTAATTCAATCCTTGCAGTTATGACGATCGATAATTCCAATTTTACTTACTATTCTTTTCCAAGATATAATAAACATATGTTGATCATGACAGGATTCTATTCCTAGTCCGCATTCATATGACAAACATGTATTGAAGTTTAGGATTATCACACACCACCGTACACTTCATAAATATTATTCCTAATATTTATTATTCATGTGTTCTATAAACAATGTTCTACTTATTGTGATTTTTTCAATACTACGAATAAGCAACTTATTGCCCCAATGGTGCGCAAGCATTAAAACAATATAAATAAGCATGTTTATGGAATCACAACGCGAGAGTTAAACTAAAAACAACAAGTCTTGAATTTCGGCATTCATCCAATATGGTTGAACTTAACCTAGCATATTAATATAATAATTACACAGAAAATAAAAGGAAGCCATCACCCGAGTTATATATATATATATATATGAAGAAAATCTGGTAATCGTCACTTCAAGTTTTCAAAATCGGACCCAAACGGTGAATTCATCCTTCTTTGATGTAAGTTCTCTCTCTTTTCTACTAAAAATATGGCTCTCTCTCCAAAGTCACAAAAATTTTCCTTATATTAAAAAGATTGCCCTAAAAAATTGCCAAAACAAAATAATGAAGTGAATTATTTTCTCCTTTGTTGCCTTGAGAAGTGCGCCTAGTGTAACCTAGAGTGCGTACCTTAGGAGTTTGGGCAGGCTCAGTCGAGGTTGCCTTGGTCTGGGGCATGAGCCTCACCCACCTTGGAGCTTATTTAGGGCCAATTGCATTTTGGCCCCTAAACTTTCCATAGGCTCCTTTTTTTCCTCTATTTTCACTTCTTTCCAATCCTTGATCTTCTCTTCGTGTCCAATTTAAATCATTGCACTCTCAACTTTCTTTTCTCACTCCAAGTTAACTTTCGATTATTTGTATTTTAGTAATCATCTTCTCTTTTTGGCATTGGTTAACTCCATTTCTTGCTTCTTTTCTCCAATTTCATTGTATTCATTGATGTACACCTTAAACATGCAATAAAAAACAAATTTAGCCATAATTCAATCTAAATAATAACGAATATTCATGTTTTGAAAATCTAAATAAGTATATGAAGTACACTTATCAAATCCCCTAAACTTGAGCATTTGTTTGCCTCATACAAAAATGTGGCTTTACTCAACAAATGGGTGAGATACCTTGCTGTGTCTCAGGATTGGGATTTGCGTTAATACAAAAATTTGCTTCAATATCACATAGTTCAAATCAATCTCTACATATTTCATGCAAAACTTGATGTATGTGTGTGTATATACTCATGCCACAAATCAGCTCGTGATTGATTTAGGTTCTAGTCCCAAATAGTCTAATGTTTCCTTGCTCCACTTAAGAGATACACATACCCCAAACTCATAGCTTTCACTCTCTTTTCCAGCGGTGTGCTCCTAAGATGAAGTTTAGCTTATTCCTAATCTTCTTCCTCTTTAGTTCAGATAGGTTTGACCAGTACAAGTTAACATTTCAATAAACAAAGATTCTCCAATATTTGTTTGCTTCGTCCTCCAAGAATGATCTAAGCTAACAATATTATGTCAACAGTCTAATTTTCTAAAATAAGTGTTTGGAGCTTAATCTTTGTATTTGGTGTGTTTTGTTAATGACTTTACTCCATTAAACGATTAAGTGACCCCTGTAGCGAGCTTTTAGCTGATGACTTTCAAGTCAGATGACCAAAGGACACCAGGTTTTAAAGACCCTTACAAGCTTAATTAAGCAAGTCAAAAAGGTTTCGAAGATAAGTTTTTCCTTTAAGTCATTTTATCTTTTCATTCGTAAAGATTAATGCAATGCCCTTTAAACCACTTATTCTCGAAAACCGACCTCTGACTTAGGATTTTTCCCTAATTTCAACTTAATGGTTAATCCACACAATAATTTCATGTATGGAACCCCTATTCATCTCAAGTCTTCCTATATTATTTTAATCATTTCCAAAATATTCTATAAATAGTGTTGGAAAGTGTATGATCATGATTTATTTTTTTCCAAGAATGAATAAACTATATTAAACTTCTCTCTGAGTATGAACCAATTCATTAGCCCAAAATGCAAAGCATGAGTACAGTTTGCAATAAATATCAAGTTTCACTTCAACACATCAATCAACTCAACGTCTAATACCTCCACAATTCAAGTTTAACACATATCTACAATATACACACCACGACAATCACACAAATGCAGTAAATTATACACACGGTCAATGATCATACACGGATTCAACGACCCCCAAACCTAACATGTGCATTGCCCTCAATGTACAAAAATAGAATAAAAAGCAAAAAGTAGGGTAGAGAGGAAATGTGGATACTCCCATGGTAAATCACAAGGCGACGGTGGAAAAGGTATATAATCATCAAAACCCAAAAGAGCTCGAGAAGATGGAGGAGGGTGCAGAGGTAGGCGGGTAAGAATCTTTCATAACAGAACATATTGTTGGCCCATCTCGCTCTGGATGTCATTCACCATAGTGTGACTTTCAGCAATTCGTCCCTACATACCCCACCATCACGTCATAGGAACGATCGACCCGATACTAAGCTCATCAATCCACCCTGCTTAACGATCTATTCTCTCGAAAAACAAATCGACCCTCCTACGTGCACTAGACGCATCTTCTTGCACCATCATCATATGGTCATGTATAGTATTGGTACGGGTCTCCATGTGACCAACTCTCAAATTCAAGGACCCAGTATCTGCTCTATTTGTAGCATGCCTTGGATGGTTTCAATTGATCCTACAAGTAACTATCAAAAGAGTGGCGTGTCGACGATAAGGTCAGAATGTGGTAGCGGTATGCTCCCTGCAACTGCTACTGCTGCTGTTGCTGATGTCACCGTCTGCTTGCAAGGATATGTTGCCACATAATTTCAGTGGATGTACGATTGATAGCGACACTGGGTGGAACCAGCTGCTATGTAGAAAGAGGTGTACCCTCGATGATAAACATATCCCACTGATAAAGCTGTGAGAAATCATCTTCTGACCCGCATGCGATGTCGAACCAAACTTAACAATTTGATTGTAGATGAATGTTCCCAAATCAATCTTGAAACCCTATGCCAAGTGGAAGAAAAATCTTAGTTTGACAATTAAGTAGACATATGCGAGGTGTGCTCAATGTTGTGGTAGATAAATTTCATCAACAGTGTCAATGAGCGAGTCAATCAGTTATATTCAAACTCGTCCCCTACTTCTCTCTATTCTCTATATAGCATCTGAACTACAAAGGCCATATCCTGCTCTAGAGGTATCAGGATAATATTGTCCCCTATCAAACCATAATATTCATCAATCACCTTGGGGGTAAACATCACCCATTTATCCTAGATCCAGGTATAGTGCTCATGGTCAGATTCTGGATCATCAATCTGTCTATTAAAGTTTGCATAAAATTCTTGAACCAAAGTTGGATATACCTGATGGGGCTTTTCTATCACCACTGCCCACTGTGCTCTATCGATAAGAGTAGAGAACTCATAGCCCTCAAAATCATTTAGAACAACATGCCTCTCAAGCCACATTTTCCTCTTTTGGAGTACCAGTTCAAAAAGTCTCTTGTGATCATCTCCAAGGAAATGCCTCATTCAGCCATCGTCGACACATGTATGTACCGTAGTGCCAGATGTGCCAGCCGTTTCTTTTCCTTTAGATGTAGAGGCCGCACATTGTTGTTTCAACTATATTTTGTGATAAGATGAAGGAAACTATCAGTCCAAAGGTGAAAGAAAAGTGACAAATAAAAGAGTGGTATAACGCATTGGATAAGTGGAGCTAGTGGATAAATGTATGTAATGCAAGGATTGAAATTTGTGATGCATTCGTTGCCCAATTGTGTGCAAAAGATGTTACGTATAGGAATGTAAACATTGGAAAAGACTCATCTAAAAACCAAAAATGTGAGGGTGAGTATGGTGCACAATTGTAGTCATACTCTTCTCATGGGCATTAAAAAAACACTTTATAGACATCTAAGAATTAAAAATAAAGAAACCATACATGAATAGAATGAAAGCTCAAACACCACAAAGTATAAGGAAAAACTAGTACTACCTAAACCCAACACCCATGACTACAAATTACATAGCACAAACCATAAGAATTGAAAGAATAATTTCCACAGAAGCACGGTAGAGAAATAGCCACTTTACCTTAGAAATCTTGAAAATGTATGGTGTGGAGTGAGAAAATATGGTATCTTGATGGATGATGACACCTAAATGTGAAGCCCAAATCGAAATTAATGGAGAAATGTCATGGGATGGGGAAAGGAAAAATTGTGTGTATGAGTGAAAGGAAGAGAAAATAAATAAAAGGGGAAAATGGGGCTAAAAAACGGGGGTAGAAGGGTTTAAAATCCCTCGCTCGGGCTGAAGCGCATACCTCGCCCAATCCACTGGGTGTGCCCTATTTGTTTTTTTTTTTTTCAAACTTAATATTATGAGTTGTATGACCTCCAAAAATAGAAAAATGTACAATATTTAAATGCATAGACACATTCGAATAATTTTGATTTTTCCTTCAACCACATGCAATTTTTTTTTACTCACCTAAGTAGAATGGTAACATCTCAAACTCATGTAATTCCTATTCGAAACTTAAGTGAACACATGCAAGACTCCTGTGACTAATGTAATGGATGAATGATATTGATTTTATATTAATCTACATAAGTAATAAAAATCATAATATAATGCATTAAAAATTGAATAAATAAAAGAGAAAATAATTGGGTTGCCTCCCAATAAGCGCTGGTTTATAGTCTATAGCTTAATTTTGTTGCTTAGTCTAGTCTGCAGTATTAAGTGGCATAGGTGTTTTCTCACTAGAGTAGTCACCTCCCCAATAAGTCTTCAACCATTGTCCATTCAATTTGAACCTCTTTTGCTGATCTTGAGACACCATTTCCACATCGCCATGCGGAAACACAGCCACTACCGTAAAAGGGTCCAACCACCTAGAATTTAGCTTCCCTGAAAAGATCTTGAGGCATGATTGAAGATCATCACTTGGTGACTAGCCTCTAACTCCTTCTCCTATAAATGCTTATCATGGCAATTCTTGGTTTTTTCCTTATAAATCTTTGCATTCTCATATGATTCTAAATGAAACTCATCGAGCTCATGATGTTGAAGGACCCTTTTTTCCCCTACTGTCTTTATATTAAAATTGAGCAAATGTGTTGCCCAATATGCCTTATGCTCTAGCTCAATCAACAAATACCAGCCTTTCCAATTATAGCCTATATGGAGACATGCCAATTGGAGTTTTAAATGATGTTCTATATGCCCAAAGTGCATCCTCTAATTTTCTAGCACAATCTTTATGTGATGCATTGATTGTCTCATTGAGAATCTTTTTCAGTTCCTTGTTAGAGATCTCCACTTGGCTTCTAGTTTGCAGATGATAAGGAGTAGCGACACAATGTTTTACTCCATACTTAGCAAATAACGAAGCTAACAAATGATTGTAGAAATGCTTCCCACCATCATTAATAATAGCCCTCGAGGTACCATACCTTGTGAAAATATTCTTTTTCATAAATTAAGTTACCACGCGACCATCGTTTGTTGGCAAAGCCACAGCATCAACCCACTTGGATACGTAATCCATTGCCACCAATATATATTATTGACTGTAAGAAGAAATGAACTGTCCCATGAAGTCGATACCCCAAACATCGAATATATCAACTTCTAGAATATTGTTTAAGGGCATATCATTCCTTCTAGAAATGTTCCCGATCGTTTGGCACTTATCACAATTTTTTACCATATGTGTATCCTTGAACAACGTAGGCCAATAAAAACCTGATTGTAGTATCTTTGCTACAGTCTTGATTGCTGTGAAATGATCTCCATATAGCGTAGAATGGCAATATTCTAAGACTTGATGCTGCTCTACTTCTAGTACACATCGGCGTATAATCTGATCTGGACCCCTTCTATAAAGAAATGGATCATCCTAAAAATAGTGTTTCAAGTCACTAAATAATTTCTTCTTTTGATAACTTGAGTATTCCAGGGGAATGATGGAGCAAACCAAATAATTTATGTAATCTGCACACCATAGCTTAGTGATGATCTAATATAACATCTTATCTAGGAAAACATCACTTATTTCCTCTATAGGGTCTAACTATTGTAACTCAAAAAAGTGAAATAGAGCTCCTTTTCTTATAAATTGCACAAAGGCTTCGAGATTTTGGAAATGTCCTTGATGAATCAACTGTCTAACCCAGTGTGACCAAAAAGCTTCTAACTCATTTCACTATCATCGGCGGTGGTAGTTTCTCAATGACCAGTATTTTAGCTCTCTCTACCTCAATACCCCTAGCTGATATCAAATCCCTTAACACGACCCCTTCTTAACATGACATTTCTCTCAGTTTAGCACAAGGTTGGTGTCCAGACACTGTCACAACACTTTACCCAAGTGTTCAAGACATTCATCAAAAGATTTCCTAAAGACTGAGAAGTCATTCATGAATACCTCAATGATATTTCCCACCATGTCCGAGAAGGTAGACATCATAAAACACTGAAATGTAGCTGGTGCATTGCATAACCCGAATGGTATTCTTCTATAAACAAAAGTGCTATAGGGGCATGTGAAGGTAGTCTTTTGATCATTGGCGCTATAGGGATTTGGTTGTTCCTCGAATAACCATCCAGAAAGCAAAAGTAAACATATCTCGCTCGTCTCTCCAACATCTGATCAAGGAAAGTGATCCTTTCTCGTGGCATTGTTGAGTTTGCGATAATCAATGTAAACTCTCCATCCAATGACTGTGCACATAGGAATGAGCTCATTATTTTCATTTGGAACTATTGTAATCTTTTCTTTTTTCGGCACGACCTATACTACGCTAACCCAATGGCTATCTGATATAGGGTAAATAATCCATGTATCCAAAAGCTTTAAGACCTCTTTTCTTACCACTTCCTGCATAGTAGGATTAATATGTGTTGATGCTCAATCGAAGCTCTATAATCGTCCTCCATCAGTATCTTGTGCATGCAAAGGGAAGGGCTAATCCGTTTTATATCTGAGAAGGTCTATCCTATCATTGTCTTGTGATCCCAAAGCACCATCAGTATCTGATATTTCTCTGATTCTGTGAGTTTATTCGAGATAATTATCGAAAGTGAATTATTCTCTCCCAAATATGCATATCGAAGGTGGGATGGCCATTGTTTGAGTTCAAGGGTTTGAACTTGCTGAATAGATGGTAAAAGTTTTGTAGGGCCTTTACCAAGCTCCAAGCATGGTTGCTTGAAGAGCGATGGTTTGGCTGCCAAATAACATACACATTCTTCTACTTCCTCTTTTTTCGATGGCAAACCCTAAGAGTGCACCAAATAAGCCTCCAGAGGGTCATGAGGATGATCAAGTCCAAATGTCTCTATTACTGCTTTCTTGATTACGTCAATTTGCATGCAAGAATCTGGTTCATTCTGAAATTTGAAAGCTCTGAACACATTGATTTTCAATTCCTCATCATCTAATCTCAATATCAACTAACCCTTTTGTACATCAATCAGAGCTCTTCCCGTAGATAAAAATGAACAACCTAAAATAAGCTGGACGTCCCTATCTTCCTCTATATCCATGATAATAAAGTCTACTGGAAAAATAAATTTATCAACATTCACTAAGATGTCTTCACAAATGTCTCGAAGTTGTTTGTTCGATCTGTCTACTAACTACAGTGAAACTGTAGTAGCTTTTGCTTCTCCCAAACCTAATTTTTTGAAAAGAGATAAATACATTAAATTAATACTAGCTCCAAAATCATATAATGCTTTATTTATATATAAATTACCAATATTGTAAGGAATAGTAAAACTCCCTGAATCTTTTAAATTTGGCGGTAACTTCTGTTGAAGAATTGTAATGCATTCCTTAGTAAGCATGACCATCTCATTATCCTCCAGCTTTCTCTTGTTTGAAGAATATCTTTCATGAACTTCGCATAGTAAGGCATCTGAGCTAAAGCTTCAATGAACGATACGTTGATGCGCATCTTTTTGAATACATCCAGAAATTTTTGAAACTGCTTATCGAGCTTATGTTTCTGCAGTCTCTATAGAAATGGGATCGAAGGAATATATGCTTTGACAGGAGTGGTTTCCTTCACCTGCGAACTATCTAATGACTTAATTTGATTTTCCTCTACGGTTTTGTTTGACTCATCTACATGCTCATCACCTAATGCAGATACCTTTTCTATGATAGTTTTTGGTCACTTTACATATATTTTGGGTAACTGAACTCCACTTTGTATAGTGATTGCTTTCTAGGATTACTCTCAGTATTTCTAGGCAAAGCCAACTGTGTTCTTCCTGATAATGCGACTACTATATGTCCCACTTGTTGTTCCAAGTTTTTTATTGAAGCTTGTTGATTCTAAAAATTGTTCTCAGTCTTTGTGATGCACTAATATAGCAAATCTTTCAATGACGACTTCCTCTCTTATTGTTGATGATGTTGGAACCTTGGTGGCATGTTCTAATTGTTTTCTTCTTGTCCCTGTCATTGTCCCTGATTATTTGATCGTGAGAAATTCGGATGGTTTCTCCAACCCGAATTATAAGCGTTAGAATAGGGATTGTTTTGTTGCTTTGGAGTGTGTAACTAATCTCTTCGGGCTACGTAACCTGTGTAGATGCCAAAAGGCTGCATGTAGTAGTATGTTCAGTTCCACAACTTTCCCACACATGTGGTGATTGGTGTACCATGTTGACTAATTGAGATAGATTATCCATTTTCATTGTAAAAACATCCATTTGTGCCATCAATGATGTCATTGCATCCATGTTCTACACCCTTACTATTTTCCTTGGAGCTTCTATTTCGGTTGGCCACATTGATTGAATTTTTTTTACCGAAATTTTATTAATAATAAACCCTCACTTGAGATGGAGGAAAGCTAAGATTACAAAAAGACATGAAAAACCAAACAATTCAACTTCTAAGATATGGTAATTCCCACCTATCTGTATGCAAGATTCATCTAAGAAGTGTTGGAGCCTTATCGTCAAAGGACAGGTTAAAAAATGAACCATTACTACCATTTTTAGCAAGAAGATTAGCCACCATATTTACCTCCTAGAACACATGCTAGACTTGGGCATTAAGAAGTCAAATTAGCTCTAAAACTTCATCCCAAAACTCCTAAAGCCACCATAAAGAGCAGACGCCTTTTTGAAACCATTGAACCACGATCTTGGAGTCAGTTTCTACTATGATATTTCTAACTCCGAAGTCCCTGCACATATGTAGACTGTAGTTTCAGCCACCATATTTTTACATGAACCGTAGTGATGAGAAGAACTTGCCCAGCATGTGCATTTGCTGTCCTGTAGAATTCTTCATCCACCAGCTGAACCAGGATTTCATCTTCATGTGCCATCTATGTTTAATTTCAACTGATCTCTTGCTGGTTTCTTCTAGCTGATCAGCTGAACCATTTTCTACTTAGGGTAATTAATGGGATAGTTCAAAGAATGCAAGTAGTAGATATCATAGCCTATAATTTTACTGACCTTAGAAATATGTCCAGCAACTTGGGAAAGAATTGATTTGGTCTGCCAAACGATTTTTTGCCAAGAGATGGGGCGCCCCGCCATCCTAGCTTTACATCTAATTTTCCATAATTCCCAATTGATAATAAGTGGTGTGATGCCGCAAAGAATTTCTGCATGTGAAGAGCTAGACAAATTTTTCCACCATAAATTCATCACTCATTTCCAATTTGTAACATAGGGAAGGGATATATTGAAATGATCTGCGAAATTAGACCAAAACTTTTTTTTGCGATAACCCCGTTGCATAGCACATGATCAATGGGTTCTACTGAAGGATTAACACAATATTCATTTTTCGAGACCAATGGGATCCCAATGTTTTTTACCACCTTATCAACTGGCAAACAATTTAGAAGAGCTCTCCAAGAAATAAAGGAAATTCTTTGGGGAACTTGGTGATGCTACAACTACCATTTCTACATGTATGTAACGCCTTTTTTCCTTATCAATTCCCAAGCTAATTTTGTGGAGAATGAACCATCCTTATCGGACTTCCAGACGAATTGATCAAGTTGTCCAAATAGTTTTATGGGCACACTTTCAATAGCTGTTGCTTGTCTTTCATCCAATAACTCCCTAAGCCGCCTTCCATTCGAACTTCCATTTTTCATCAGTAGATCTTTAATATGTAATTGTGGTTCCTTAACTTCCCATCCCACCTCTGCCAAACTTTGAGTGCCCATCTATTGGTCATACCAGAAGTTTGAAGAACCATCCCAAGCCTGGCAAAATGAATTTTGCAACACAATATATAGTGCCGAGACCATCCCCTTCCAAAATCGAGAGTGAGCCGGAGAAGATTTCAGCAATGCAACATGTTTGTTCTTCATGTATTTAGCACGAAAAAATTATGCCCAAAAGGAATTTCCAACCATTAGTTTCCACGCAAATTTTAGAAATAATGCTCGTTGTACTTCGCCGAAATCCCGAATACCTAAACCACATTCCTCTATTGGGTAGCAAATTTTCCTCCAAGAAACCCATTTTCATTTTCTAAATCCATCAGTTGTATTCCAGAGAAACGATGAAAAAATATAGTTCAGCTCATTGTAAATTCCTTTAGGTAGATTTAGGACCAAAAGGATATGAATTGGCATGTTACAAAGTACATGTTTGATCAAAGTGATTTTACCCCCCAAAGGAGAGTAGGGGGCCCTTCCATCCAGCCAGTTTCTTCTGAATTTTTTCTAACAATGGTTCAGACAAACTCTTCAACAATCTTCCATTATAACGCGGGATGCCCAAGTAGGTACAGGGCAAAGCACCTTCTTTAAACCCGAGGTTGCCAATAGTTTTCTTTTACGAATAATCGAGGTGTGTTTGGAAAAAACATATATGATTTCATAGGACTCACAGATTGACCCGACATCAGTTCATATGCTTTTAAAATATCCAGCAGCTTGGTAATCGATTTTTTCTTTCAATTGGCGAAAATAAGTAAGTCTTCGGCATAGAATAAATGACTTACCATAATACCTCCACCGTGAAAAGGCTGAACTAGGTAGGTTGCATAAGCTTGATTGATCATTCTGGACAATAGTTCTTGTGCTATAATAAATAGATACGGTGACAGTGGATCTCCTTGGCCCAATCCTCTCGATAGCTTGAAAAAACCCTTTTGTCTTGCCATTAATCATGATTGAGTAGTATGGAGAGGAAATGCAATTAAAGATAAGGTTCCTCCACTGATCAGGAAACCCCAATCTTCTAAGTACCTCCAATAGGAACCGCCAGTTAACTCTGTCATATGCTTTAGCCACATCTATCTTCAATTAAGTGTTTCCGCCCATCACCTTCTTATGAAAACTATGCATCATCTCATGAGCAATATAAATGTTATTAAAAATACTCCTGCCCTGAAGAAATGCTAATTGTTCTCAAGAAACTAATTTGTTAAGCAGAGGAGCCATTCGAGTTGCCATGATTTTGGACAAGATTTTATACATCATCGAGCATAGGCTAATAGGCCTGAAATTCTCAAAATTGTTCAGGGCTCCACCTTAGGGATAAGGACAATATTTGTTGCTCCCAAAGCACTAGTTAGAGGGCAACCCCCAAAAATTCTGTAGCCACTGCAAGGAGATCTGACTGGACAAAATCTCAAGCAGAAATGAAAAAACTTGCACTAAAACCATCAGGTGAATGTCTGTCCATATAGAGTGGTGCCATTATTATTCTTGCAGTGAAACGAATATGTGTTGATGCGAAACTCACTTCTTGTTACGAGGATGTAAGCGAATTCAAATGGGGAAGAATGTTACGTAGTGAGAATGCTTATCACCCCATTCGGCATGGCAATGACGCTAACAGCTAGGTGCGGGCCTATTTTACCAAATAGTGCACTAATGATATGATCATATGCAGGTATTCTCGTTAACATCCTACTCATAGCGTACGTGTATGCCAGTTGTATGGGCTTGTCAACCTAAGAATGAGAGGAAGGCGGCATTGAGGCATTGTACCTTAGGAGCCAAACTTGCGATCCGTGAAACCGGGGTTGCTATCTTTGGGGATAGACCAAAGAGTAGCTTTAACCTTTTCTAAACTAGGTAGTTTGCATATTATCCTGTTCTCCTCCTCAGTAATGCTAGCGTCAAGAGTGCAAGGTAATTATCATCCAAAGAAATAGGTGAAATCAAAAACAGATCCTGAAAAACTGCAGTCCCCTCATGTATTTCATCAGCTGACTTAAGTTCAGTGCCGTTAGCAAGGACCATTTGATCAATAGTTTGTCTCTTATTTTTATTTCTGATCGAAGCATAGAAAAATTTGGTATTGCCATCTTCCTCTTTTAGCCATTTAATACGTGACTTCTGCATCCATAAAGTTTCCTCTCTATCTAGCCAGACTACAAATTGATTTCGGGATTGCAATAACTGATATTCAGTCTCTAGTGAAAAAATTTCCATCAACGAATTTTCTAGATGAATCAGACTAGTTTCATAATTTTCTATCTCCTATTGTACCCTACCAAACACCTCGCAGTTCCAAGATGTTAAAGCTGATTTCATGTTCCCCAATTTATGCCCAAGCAGACCATAGGACAGCTAGACATATTCTTATCCCAATTCTTTTTCACCGGGGGTAAAAACTCCAGATGGAAACTCTACATGCTTAGGAATCGAAACGATCTAGAATATGACAAGCTCAATTTATCCCTGCATCTCAAAACCATCGGGCAATGATCCGACAATGTGCGTTCTAAATAAGATAAGGCGACAGATGGAAATCGATTCTTTAAATTCTGATTAACCAAAGTACGGTCCAGGTGAGCCCATATACAGCAAGTGACTTGGCGTCCATTACACCATGGTAGTTTCGGTCTATCAAAAGGAATATCCATCAAGATTGTCTCATGAATAAAATTATTAAACTCCCGCCTGGCTGAAAAAGAGGAACGCAAACCACCTAGTTTCTCAGCACTAGATCGAATAGTATTAAAGTCGCCTCCCACTAGCCATCCATATTCTCCAGTATCTAAGCTCATCAACTGATCCCACAATTCCCTTCGTTTTCTCAGATAACAACTGACATATACGAAAGAAAAAAACACTCGAGCACATCCCATCGCAATCCAACCAGAGAGCTCTTGCTCCGAAAGACTACTTACTGATAAAGACACTTTATTATTCCAAAAAATCCATATCTTACCTCCCACCTTGACGTTTAATGCGTAGTGTAGGAATCTTAAACGATGAGCCCAACATACATTTCTATCAAGAGAAACAAAAGGTTCGATAACTATTAACACAGAAGGATTAAATTGTTTTTTCAGTCCCATTAATCTACTCTTAGAGAAAACCTACACCTCTAACATTCAAAACGACTATATTCATCATTAATAAGATTTTTTGGACTTGGTAGTGATCCCTAGCATCACCTTTTTCCAACCATTTTCCCTACCTCTTTTTAGTCAGATAGACATGATATGATCTGTATCATAGTTTAGGATCTCTAGTTCAGGTAAGTCATTTTCAAATTCACCATCAGATGTGATGTTGTTGAGTACAATACCTTCGATCTAGAAGGCTTGGGGGAGAGGTTATCCTCTAACTACTAGGTTCGCTATATTGTCTATGATATCCATGACAAGAATATCTTGGATGACATCAGCGACTCCCCTCTCAATTGCTTGCTCCATATTAGTTTCTTTAGGCATCAGTTCTGTCGCCAATGTTCCAATAACATCCGGGTGTCTGCCATTCTCAGTACATACATCATTACTTGAAATTATATATGTTACATTCGATTCCATTGCTACGTTGGTTACTCTGTTTGTTTTCTCCACATGCCAGTCTTCTCCAGAAACATCAATGTTGGTAGCCGAAGGAATAAAACCGATGCCGAAGGAATCAAATAAAATCGATGTCGAAGGAATCAAGGTGTCTCGCTGTAGGATCCGTCTCCTCTTTTCTATTAATATGTCATCCTTTCTCAATGAATTTTGTTCTCCATCCTATGCCAGATCTGTCAAGATTCTCCATTATCCATTTTCCACCAAATCTTCTTAGGGTAAATATTCTCTGGGATATTAATTCCTAAGGGCTCCTTCTTCTTCTAGGTGCTCCATACCCCTGCAGAAGTAACAGAACAATGGGAGTTTTTCATAAATAATTTCCTGATGTGTGTTAGAATGGTGGAAAAGAATGCCCAGCCAGAAAGATTGCACCAACGGTTTAGATAGGTCAATCTCTATACAAACATGTGTCCCATCTGTACGAGATGCACAAGCCGTAAAGTTATCCCTTTTTAAGAACCGGCAAAAGGCTCGGTAATGATGCGTAGCATAGATTCATGATAAAAGTGAGGGGGTAAACCCGACAGAAAAACCCACATAAGAACCAGCAGTGATTCTCTATCCTCGTCGAAATCTAGAGACCAGATAGCTAGTTATAAGGTATGCCCTCTATGTCTGATGATTCCTTTGCACGCGCTATACCAAAATCCTCATTTGTCGAGAGACAAATGAAAACGTTTCATGGACATTGCATGTTGCTCACAGCATAAAAGCCCTTAATACCCCACCATGCTTTGATGAATAACTGAATCTGATCCAATGATGGTCTCTTTCTCAGAAATTTTAAAATAACAGAATATCGAAAAGAGGAAACCGTCTGTTCCAGTTTAGATTTAGAAAAATGAAAGCAAGAGTGCTCATTCGTTCTCCATAGGCTACCTTATCTCGACGTCATATTTCATTACTGATCCTCCTGTTGAAGCATCTATCATATTTCTAAACTCTTGGTGTAGCCCATTATAGAAGAGATATTGTTTAGCCTGCTTTGGAATGTCCAGGCTATGGCATTTTCTAAACAAATTCTTGAAACTCTTCTATGCTTCAGAATAGCTCTCAAATTCATTTTGCTTGAAGGTGTGGATTTCATTCATGATTTGATAAACTCGAGAAAGTTGAAAGGTGAACTTTTGAACCATATCATTCTACGATTGTATACTCCATGGAGATAAACAAAGGAACCATTCTCTTGCAACATCCTTCAATGTATGAGGAAATAATCGCATTCGGAAATTATCTGCTAATATTCCTTCGTGACTAATAACTTCACATAACTTGAGAAATGCTAAAATGTGTTCATGAGGATTCTCTGTGAATTTCGTGAAAAACTGATGTCTTGATGATTTTGGAAAAGATTTATGACATCCGGTCTGAGGTGAAAGTTAGGTTGTCCGAAGGGAGGATAAACCACAACGGGTTGCACTAGTGCGGGGATTGGATTTACATAATCCCCAACTAAAATGGGGGCTTCATTCTAGATGGCTCTATGTTGATTTGGCCATGGTAGTTGATTACGAACTTGAACCTAAGCATGATTCTAATTATCAACCATTCTCCTTGCTTGATGTTGTCCTCTTCTATGATTTCTGAATATCTTTTCGATTTCGTGATCTATTGGAGCTAGATCAACCTCGTCAGGAGCTTGTATATACCAAGTCTACCAGAAAGAGTCAAGACGAACGAGAATAAAGCAATGTTTTACCAACTTAAAACAACAAAAATAACTATAAAGATGAATCTAAAATATCAATACTTAAAATTAATACCATTACTCCTCGAAACGACGCCAAAAACTTGTTCGGACAAATCCCACAAGTGTACGGGTTTGTTGTACAAATAATAATCGTAATAAAGCTTAATTCTAGTGTGTTCAATATATGTAAATTCGTGATTGTGACAAGATATGTTTGGTTTATATCTAACTACCTTTTATAACTATGAGAGCAATGAATATTGGTTTAAATTAAAAGTGATGAATGTATTGGATTTCCGACTCTACTAATCAATTCTTAATTTCAATTCTCAACTTGATATAGTTAATTCAATCCTTGTAGTTATGACGATCGATAACTCCACTTTTATTTACTATTATTTTCCAAGATATAATAAACCTATGTTGATCACGACGGGATCATATTCCTAGTCCGCATTCATATGACAAACATGCATAGAAGTTTAGGATTATCACACATGACCGCACACTTCATAAATATTATTCCTTATTGTTCATGTGTTCTATAAACAATGTTCTACCTATCATGAGTTTTCCAACACTACGAACAAGCAACTTATTGCCCTAATGGTGCGCAAGCATTAAAAGAATATAGATAAGCATGTTTGTGGAATCACAATGTGAGAATTAAACTAAAAATAACAAGTCGTGAATTAAAAACTAAAAATCAAAGAGTTTCATCATCCATCCAATAAAATTGAACTTAGCCTAGCATTAATATAAGAATTACACAAAAAAATAAAAGGAAGCCATCACCCGAATCATACGAAGAAAATCTTGAAATCGTCACTTCAAGCTTTCAAAACCGGACCCAAACAGTAAATTCCTTCTTCTTCGATGTAAGTTCTCTCTTTTCTGCTCAAAATACGTCTCCCCCTCCAAAGTCACAAAATTCTTCCTTATACTATGCCTCAAAAATTGCCCTAAAAAACTACAATAACAAAATAAGGAAAGTGAATTTTTTTTTCTCCGGTTTTCCTTGAGGTGCATGCCTAGTGTAACCGAGGGCACACGCCTTAGGAGTTTGAGCAGCCTTATTCGAGGCTCTCTTGGTCTGGGACGGGCAAGGCAGCTTCTTTGGGGCCAATTGCATTTTGGCCCCTAAACTTTCCACATGCTCCTTCTTTTCATCCATTTTCACTTATATCCAATCCTTGCTCTTCTCTTCGTGTCCAATTTGAGTCATTGCACTCTCGACTTTCATTTCTTGCTCCAAGTTAACTTTTGATTATTTGCATTTTAGTCCACATCTTCACTTTTTGGCATCGATTAACTCCATTTCTTGCTTCTTTTCTCCAATTTCATTGTATTCATGGATGTAAACCTAAGACAGGCAATAAACAACAATTTTAGCCATATTTTAATCTAAATAATAACCAATATTCATGTTTAGACAATCACAATAAGTTCGCGAAATACACTTATCAATAGATTTGTAGTATTATGAACTAAAGCGAAGTATAATATTTTCAAGTTGACAAGCAATTAAGACATCAAAGCAGCTCAATAGATGATATATAAATGACGATGCAAGTAAAGTTTAATTTCCATAGTCCTTGTCAGATAATTTCCAAACGACTAATATCCAAAAATTTATGTTATTTCCAAGTAATCAGCCTATCAACATACGACACTTACCTTCATGTTATACCTCCTAGAAAACTTGTGATCATACGTAAATATTATTCTTGCCTATAAATACAATGGTCATTTTGAATACAATGATCATCAATTTACATTTGATAAAAAATTCCAATATAGTAGAACAAGCAAAATGACACTTTATATAATTCTTTATGTCGTTTCTTCTTACTTCAGATTCCTAACATAACTTTCAGACTAGAATCAACCGACACCTGCCTTTCAAGAGGCCATGAGTACTAATAAAAATTAGTTTTGCAAATCCCTTCTAATCGAAGAAGAACACTCGATCCACATCACATATATAGTCGGGCAACCCAATGATGACACGAAGTTGTCCACAATTTCTACCCTGAAATTTTATTTTGCAGATTCAGTTGCTCCCCATTATATAGAAAATGAATGCATTAGTGAATATGCCTTCTACGATTAGACCTTACGATTATAAGGAATAATGTTTTCTAGATTCAGTTGCTCCCCTTTTGATTAGGACTTTCATGGTTATATTTTCTAGATTCAGTGCCCACTCTTTTACCCAATTTATATGCACTTAGTTTTTGAAATTATAGAGGATACATTCAAAAGTTTTGCTGCAATTACAGGAAGAAGTACAAGATGTCGGGAATTAGGTTTTTTTGTTCATTTTTATTGTTTCACTTTTCAAACAAAGTTGCATAAAAAACAAGTTAACATTTTTTTTCAAAAAAGAAGTGACTTTATCTTTGAAATTTCAAGAGATTATTGAATCTCAAACAAATCAATGTCACATTGTAATAATTTCCTCATAAAACTAAATAGAATTTTTGTAACAACAGCCGTATGAAAAAAAAAAAAAAAATCACTTCTATTTTTTTAATCTGGAACACCATCAAAATCCAAGTGAGGTTTTTAGGCCTCCACACCTTGATCGTATGGAGAGTTTGGCTTCCTCGACCTTGTCTTATAAATAATGCAATCAAGTAATGAGAGTTGAATTTGTATACCTTAACCCCAGTGTATATAGAAGGGGTAAGAAAAGAATATTTTGAAAAGCAACAAACCGAAAAGTAATATTTCCATTAAAGCATAGAAGAAATTTCATGAAGTAGTGACGACCAGTGTAAAACCTCTAATGTTGGATAAATTGGTGCATGATTATATTACGTTCCCTATATATATGCATGCACTACAATAAAATGTATTTTTTACGGCATCCAATGCATGTCGTAAAAACTTCTTTATGGCATGCGGCCGCACGCCATATAAAGCCATGCCGTAAAAAGTGTTGTACCTTTTACGGCATGCAAAGTACGCCATCTATAGAATGCTGTAAATGAGTTTTACAGCTTTCAGCTGCACCCCGTAAAAGGTACACCACTTTTTACGGCATGTTACAATGCATACCGTAAATTAGTTTTACGACGTACAACTGCATCGTAAAAAGGTATCTCACTTTTTACGACATGATAAAATGCATGACGCAATTGTGCACGTCGTAAATAATACGAAAAAGGGTTTTTTACAGCATGCATTTGTGCACGTCGTAAATAATAGGAAAATCGATTTTTTACGGCGTGCAATTGTGCACACCGTAAATAATACGAAAAAGGATTTTTTACAGCGTGCATTAAGTATTCAATTTTTACGGCGTGCACAAAATGTCGTCGTAAATACTTTATGCAATTGATTATTAACGGCACATATTTTTTGCATGCCGTAAAAAGTCTATTTTTACGGCACACATCAATTTCACGTTGTAAAAAGCTATTTTTGTTGTAGTGAAGATTTTATTTTCTATTGATATGCAAATTATTGAATATTATTTTGACTTACAGAAATCAAGATACGTACATAAAAAATATCGACTTACTAAAATGTTGAAATAAGGAAACGAAATAAAGTAGGTATGCAAATTCAAATTTCCTTAAGATAGATTTTGCCCCCCAACAAATTAAATTAATGTCTATATTTCAAGATACAACACTTCTTCTAAAATTATAAAGCACAACATAATTTTGTTGAGAGAATCAACGCTTGAATGTACTCTTTTCGAATGGAAGATGTTGAATACTAAATATTGAACAAGAAACTCGAAAATAATTTGTAAATTATTTTGTTATAATTCGAAGAATGAAAGAATTAGAAATCAATTATAAGGAATTGATTTTGAGTGAAGAAAATGGAATTAGGAGGGTCCTAGGTACAAATTAATTTTAACCATTAGATTACACAATTTCATGATTGATGGTCTATATTGCACCTTATCATAAGGTCGTAACTATTTGTTATTCACCTTTTGCACTTGAATAGATGTACATATTGGAGAGTTTTCCAATCCACACATTTTAATGATAAACTAACCCATAAATTCCAACAATCCCCCACATAAATAAAAGAAGTCAATTTAGAACAAGGAAGACAAAGAATAATACAACTAAAATATAATGCATCACGATCAGTAGCTTTCGCTTTGAATTTTTCTTAAGAAAGAATTTGAAATTACGAGGTTCGACCCAAACTACATCTAAAGGGGAGTGAATAGGTGTAAATGCGGAATTAAAATTTTTAATTAACCAGCAACAAGTCACTAACTAATTATCTCTATATGGTTAAGCATACAATCCAATTATCCTATGTTTGAATACTGCAGAATATGAAAACAATAAATAAAGCAGTAAATAGCACACGAATTGTTCACGGAGAAACCCCAAATGAGTAAAAACTCTGGGCGCTTTCCAAGTCAAAATCCACTATAAACGATCAAACTTACAATCCGCCAGACAAGACGACGACACGAACTTTTTGACCTCGTAACAGAAGTTAATATAGTCCTTTTGGATTGCGTGCCTTGTAACAACACCTGACTCAGATTTTGATAGACCTCGTGGATTTTGTGCCCCTGCACCAACTCCTAACTGCAATCTGACATCTCTCCTAGATTGCACGCTCATTCACCAATTCCTTGACTGTAATATGGAAGCCCTTTTGGATCTTTAACCGCTGGATTTATGGATTTGTCTAATCTCCTGTGGATTCTTGAAGAACTTTGTGTTCCTTAATAAGCTTGTTGTTTAGATTAAAAAGAACTCATGTTTTCTCCGCCAAGTATAATCAAATCAATGAAGGTTAAAGACTCTCAATGAATTGGAAGATGAAAAGATGAAGCTCTCAAGTTCTCTCTATCTGTCAACCTTAAAGTTTACGTTACGTGGCATTTGTGTATTTATATGATAGGGTTAGGGTTGAATGGGCTAGATAAAAAGCCTTGAAATTGCGATTAAAAATTTTTCGGCTAACCCTATCGTTTGAGCAAAAGCTCAGTGATAGTCGAGCGACGACTTATCACTCAAGCGAGGACCCAGTGAAAGTCGAGCAAAAATGTTTATGTTTCTACCGCTCAAGCGAAGTCCTGATGACAGTCCAACGAAATTGTCGCCCCGTGTTTCCTTCTTTTCCATTCTTGAACCTAGACCTAATACAACACAATCTCTACTATTTGCAACTTACTCCTTGACTTTTACAACATATTAATTTAAGTCCCTTTTGTTCAGACTTGCCAATAACATCAAAAGCCTAACAAGCTCCCCCTTTGGCATTTTGTGACAAAACTACAATCTAAAGTCAAAGTAGTAGTAAAAAAATTACAGACTCAATGACTAACACATAACACATGATACCCAGTGTAAAAGGCATATGAAACAGTAATAAGTGTAAAAGCAATTCAAGTAGTTAATCCAAGCACTTATAACACATAACACATCATTTCAGTTTCATACCACAAGCTAAATTAAGATGTAATATCAATGCAACCCAACATACCAAAACGAAATATTGATACTACAAAAAACCAAAATTTAATCTAACAATACTAAAATTATCAGTTAATGCCTTTGAGTCAAAAAATTTTAGATACATCAAGTCAAGTGAAAAGTATCATATATATCCAAAAATAAATCTACTACATCATCAACGTAAAAAATATATAATATATGACAAGGGACCAAGAAATAACATACAATAACCCAAAAATGCAGTTGTTCGCATGCATAATTACGAACAATGGACAGTAACCCTTCCCACGCACGTGACTCAAGTGAATATGGAGTAAATTGTATAAATGACCAATATGTGTAAAGTGTCACTAATTCTATGATAGTAGGACTCCATACCTTAATTTTGTGATAAAGAACTTGCGAAACACCATTGCTAATAAGGGTATTCCACTACTTCTGAAAGTCAAACCAATAAAGCACATTAGAACATATATATAAAAGCTCATTTTGTATGGATAAGTTCTTTTCTCTCCCTAACTTTTAGCATATTTTATTTTCATGCCTTTCAATATTTTAAACTCATAATTTATTCACATCTTAATGGCAATCTCTTATCCATTAAGCAACTAAAATAACCCCTATAGTGAGGTTTAGACCGATTAACCTAAGTCAATTCATAATAGGCAACAAGTTATGAGAAACCTGACCCGCATAATTGCTCGAGTCAAATAGGCTTTGAAAAAGAGCATAAGATACCCTTTTTTATTACCAGGGATAAATTTGAGTTTATGTTTAATAAATAAGGTCAATTCATGTTCAAAGTCACATTACTAACATGTGATGAACATCCTAAATCTCACACAAACACTAGAATCCCACTAACAATATCATAGTGTGTGTGATGTGTAGATGGTATATGAAGACACCTATAATAAATACTCCATAAAAAACCTAAGCCAACAATGGAAACTATGTTACAACTCATCGATTAAACTCATACTTGATCATAACCAACAAAATCAGGTACATTGTATATTATGCTGTAAAAATAATGTTTCGCATATTTATAATTTTTTTTTAAAAAAACAATTCTATTTTTTATAATTTTTTTATTTAAAGGATGAATGCACTAAGCAAACAAAAAAAAAGTCAAACACATTAAAATAAAAATAAAAGTAAATAATAATATATATAAAAATATATGCATGAGTTTTCTCATAGAAAACAAACAAATAAATATGATGCATATATAAATCAATGTCACACAATGGTAAAGTACGAGCATGTACCAAAAATACCTAATCAATGAGGTTCATTGACGCTTTTACTCTTAAGAGCACGATCAGGCTCATGACCTCTCAGGTCACTTTTTGTAACCCAAGTTTTTTTAGATGCAGAGGTAATTTTAGTCAACCGAGTAATCATCTCAGTTAGGTGGCTAACTTGATTTGCGAGAAAGTTAACCTGACTTGTACCTCTCGAGCGCACGTTTACGACATTCAGCCCTTATGTGTCTCAGTGCACCACAATGACGACATTTAAGAACAAACCTACGTGGTAGTTGATGTTGAATCATAGGACGATTGATCCTATATTGTCTAGCAGGCCTCGATCCTATAACGTTCATGCTTTTAGGCGCAGAATTAACAACATTCCTAATTCTGGTATTAGTTGCGGGAACAAACGTGGTCTTGGATGTACCAACAGTGTCGTCGCCGTTTTGAACATATCTTAGATCTTACATATTACCAGCGGGCTTATTCATTCTCAACAGTTGATCGAGTTTTTGAGTTTCACTCATGAAAGACTGGAGTTGAGTATTCGATTTTTCTAATTCACTGGTTAAGTTTTTAACTTTAGCTTTCAAGTTTTCGTTAACAAGTTTCAACTCGCTCAATTTTTTAATAGAGTCCTGAAGGTCAGCTGAGAGTCTTTCTTTCTCTCTTTCAAGCCCATCAAGCTTTTTCAGCATGGCTATGTTGACCTCACTACACCAAAAATAGGCTTTTGCAGCGGCCAAAAAACGCTGCAAAAGCGTTTTTGCAACGTTTTTCCAAACGCTGCGAAGGTCAGTGTTGCCGTTGAGGAAGACTTTTTGCAGCGTTTTTTGAACGTTGCGGTAGACCCTCTTTTGCAGCGTTTTTTAAACGTTGCGGTAGACCCTCTTTTGCAGCGGTAGACCCTCTTTTGCAGCGTTTTTTAAACGTTGCGGTAGACCCTTTTTTCAAATTAATTTTTTGAACGTTGCTTTTGCAGCATTTTTTGAACGTTGTAATTTTAATATTTTTTAAAAATTAATTCGCATTTTTAATGCATTAATTGCTACCGAAAATAATATTCTTTATTCTGCACGTTGCAACCTAATTACAAAAATGCGCTTGTGATAATAAATAAATACAAAAGACACAAGACATGAAAAAAAAAAATCATAATTAAAATGAGAAAATACGCTCTTGCATTGAAACTAAGAGAACCATGCAGTATTCAACTCGCATATACATTGCGCAATATTCAAAATAATTTCATTCTACATGTTTCCAGTTTAAAATATCGACCCAACATGAGAAATATCTTTTCCATCATTCCGAGAAGTACAAAAAGTGGAATAATTCATACTAAAGCTGGATTGACATTCCATATAGCATCAAAAAAGGAGTTGCTCAACTGGCTTTTGCTCCGGCCAAAAATTGTAGAGGCAGAAACTTTTCAAAATCTCCTTCTACTTCCAGCACTTGAGTTACCTTTTCTAATGGGAAAAACAATATTCAAAATCAGTACGAAATCTATTTCTTAACAAGAAAAATGAAGTGCAAAACTAAAGAGTTCATTGAATCACTAAGCAATTACTGGTTTATATATCACTAAGCAATCACAAAGCAAAAATAAAACCATATTCTTTTCACATGTCATCACTAGTCACAAAATAATCCATATCATCACTAGTCTGAACTCCGTGTAAACAATCCCTGGATTCTCAACTGAAGGAGTGGTGCTTGTAGTATCACTTTCCATATTTGTGTGACAGACAGGCAAATCTGAATACCTTGATTCCCAGACGTCGGCAATTTTCTCCAGATTTTTTTACCCAAATCATTATACTCTTCCCTAGAATGAGTTAGGCCCTCACCTATTCCAGGATGATGTCAAAGGCTAAGAGTGAAGAAGGTCAGACAAGACATAAATGTCAGGGTGTAAACAAGCAATGAAACTATTCTTGAGATGTGTCAAATTAATAGGTATTCAAAAGCATCAACTTCATTCAATGTACAAACCCAGCATTTTATTTCCGGGAAACCAAAATTTGGGAAGCCCTTGAATACTTGAGAAAAGCTTGCATCTGTTAGAAATTTTCCTCCATAAAAATTAAACCAGTTTATCAATGATCAGTTTGCCAAGCTTTCTAGGTACCCTTCATTTATAATTTTAACCAATGTGATGTGTGGCAACTAACAGTTAATAAACTCATGACCATGCTGAAGGAAAGAATAAATCATCTCTAACTTGACCACTTCAACATCCATTAGTTATTCCAATATGGCACTATTGCAGTCTCGTGCTAGATAGAATTCAAGATCTATCTTCAGAAAGCACAAATGAAAAATTACCACACATCAATAATGAACTAACAAGAAAAGGAGTATTTCTACTCTGCAGACTTGCTTTACTTTGAGTGGAAGCAAGACCAGCAACTGGATAAAAAGCCATTCTTTCTCCTGCATTATAATCAACAACATATTTCCAGTCAGCACCAGAACATTAGGTATTCCGAACGGAATATTATTGGACAAAACTGTATATGACAATAAACAAGATTTTCGCTCCTTTTATTCCTTAATCTTTTCAAGTCAAGCATATGTTCCAAACATACCATAAAGGGTTGAAGGAATTCTGCAATGATAATTAATAGACATAACTGTACAGGACAATAAGCAAGAATTTGATTTCTTTTATTCCTTAAATCATATTGAGTATTGTCATGTTTGAGTCTACCAACTAAAAATGCCCAGAACTACATAGGACAACAAACAAGATTTTCATTTTTTTATTTATTTTTATTTCTTTATCCTATTCAATACCTATAAATTTTTCACTTTTCTTATTCTTTCATAGTATATGATATTGTCCAGTCGAGCATACACACCGGTCTTATTTATTTATCTATATCATAAAGGACCACTAGGTGTACATACAGATAATTATTGTATTTAAAGGACACAAATCTGCTACCAGCTCTTTTAAATGAACAAGGAAAAGTAATCCAGGTACAAGGGAAATTAATCTGATCATTAAACTGACAAGTATGCAAATCATTGGGGATAGTTATGCAAGTATCCTAGCACATTTTGCTACACCATGACATTGATGATCAATCGCTCAGTATGTCAATAGAGAGCAATAAAAATACTGAAAAGTATGAGAGAAGAAAGTAAATTTCTAATAAAATAGTTTTAGTTGGATGGGGTAGAATACAAAGAATAACATATTAACATAATACAACTATTCCTTGGATGAGGCAGAATACACGCTATTTTAATATTTTACTGACTCCAAAGGGTAAAAGCCAGAACTTAGAATGAAACATTGTCATTCCCCAACTTTCATCAGGATATCAAATCAAAATTTGCATTCACTACATATATGATTCCATGCTAGATTTTAGCCACCTAAGAAAAAACCTGAAAATGGTAGAGCTCCTCTTCAGCTCTTAAAAAATTTAGACCAATACTTAGACAGGGAGACAAGTCTCAACTGTTTCTCTGCCTTCACCTATGAAAGCATGTTGAACACTAAAACAAGGAAACTAAAATATCTTTCAGTGGATAACCATATCAGTAAATGTGGCTTCATTAGAGTCAGAATAACACGGTGCTTTCAAGATGAGACGAATTACATCGCTCCAAGAATAAAATTATGATGCAGGAGCGTGAATATTAAATACTTCGGAATTATTTGGAAAGAATTACATCACTTCACTAGCATTTGTTAATTTGAATACATGGATTCTTAAAATATGGCAGGAGATTTTAACATTTAGAGCCATTTCAGCTTTGGAAACCATACTACGACAATACCCATAAGTAATGTTACGAACGTAACTAATTCCAAACATCTAACCTAACAGTTAAATCGTAGTAAAATCATTCCCTTTGAACTAAATTTGTAAACTAAACTAACCCATTAAAAATGATTAAATAAGAAAAATTTGAATTTTTGGCTGAAAAATAAGCAAAATCAAGGAGAAAACGAACGGAAAAATTGCGTCAAATTGCGTCGCCTTAGTGATTTTGAGCACCACTCTTCCTTAGCTAAATCTCAAATCAATAAATGTGCTTAATTATGACTAACAGGCTGCAGCTATTTCTTAGAAGCAATTGGGAACATGACAATTTCCATTCATAAACAACCATTTCAAATTCGTGTAGAATTATTGCTATTCCAATTCGGAAGCCCTAATCTTGTATAGTTATTAAATGAACAACAGTTCCCAAAAACCAGACTCCGATCACTAATATCAAATTCTATGAGATTCCCAAATCACTAATTTGAAACAGAAGTACTTCAAAATAGACCAAAAACATAAAAATTCAACTTTCTTGAGGCAAGAAGGGAAAGTGATTTTTGCAACCCATGGATTAACGGACACCTTCTTGACCATACTATAACCATTATTCACCAATAATCCAAATTATCCAATATTTCAATTGCTAAAAATTAAGAAAATACCTGATGGCTGATGATCTGGGCGAAGAGAACTCAGAGTAGTCACTGGACTCTGGAGTCTGGAGAGTCCGCGGTCTGCAGAGGCCGGAGAGTCCGCGGTTTGCAGAGGCCGGAGCGGGAGAGCGGTGGAGCCAGAGGCTGGAGTGTGGAGAAAAATCCTGCAAAATCAAGATATTTGCTTTTATAATTTATAAACTCAACCAACCAACACAAAGAAATTCAAGGGAGAAAAAAGAAAAGTCCCAAAATGGCAAAATCTTCTACCTTCTGGACACTGCCTCTGCGTGCGATTCTTAGAAGTGCGACAGCAAGGAAGGCACGAGGGACACGAGGTGAAGGCTTCGAAGTGCGAAGATTAGATGGGTTGGAACTTGAATTCTTGGAAGTTCGGATTTCTGAAGCTGCGGGGAGTGGGGACTGCGAAGCGAAGATGCCGGAGTTAGGGACCTGAGGAGCCGCCTTGCCGGGTTCTTGAGCAGTTGAGCGGAGGCTGCAATTAATGGAGGGCTGGACTTGGAGCGGCGGAGGCGGAGTCGAGCAGAGGATGAACTTGAGAGGAAGGAATGACTTGTGAGTGAACAAGGTTTGTGAATTGGATGGACGGCGAAGAGTTATAGTTGGGCCTAAAATTAAATAATTAAATGGGCCTAAGAGTTATAGTTGGGCCTAGAATTAAATAATTAAATGGGCCTAAGAGATGCCCAGTGCAAATGGTATAACCTTTTGCAGCGTTTAAAAAAACGCTGCAAAAGTTACGCCATTTGCAGCGTTTTTTTAAACGCTGCAAAAGGTTATACCGTTTGCAGCGTTTAAAAAAACGCTGCAAAATGTTATACCATTTGCAGCGTTTAATAAACGCTGCAAAATACAATTTTTGCAACATTTATTTACAAAATGTTGCTAAAGCTTAATTATATTAACCAATAGCAACATTCACTTGTTAAAATGTTGCGGTAGATCCCTTTAGCAACACTTAACTACCGAATGTTGCCTTTTATATGTTGTAAATGGTGTTTTTTGGTGTAGTGCCTTTTTTATTTTAAGGCTCTCCTCAAACAACTGTCGATACCACTCATGGATATCTTCATCATCCTCACAGCCTTCCTCACTCTCAGACCCCGCACTACAACTAACGCTCTCAGTCTTTTCACTCCCCTTATCAGATTCAATCTTAATTCTAGATATGAACGTTATATTTCTTTTGTTCATCCTCACCACCAAAGGTATCACTTTGATCGCTCGAATCCGACTCTTCATCACTCAAAGTCACTGCTAATGCCTTACCAATTCCTTTTCCTGAATTACTCTTAAGATTTGGACATTCATTCCTATAGTGACCAAACCCCTTGCACTCATGACATATAATAGACTGGGTTTTTTTACTGGAAGGCATAGAAGAATTTTTATCATGTTTCTTATGCGGGGATTTAATAGTATCAGCATTTTTCCTCTCTTGAAGTTTTTTCATATTCTTCATGGCCTTTTGGAATTGTCTAACAAAATATTTCACTATCCCTAAGGGTCTCGGCATCAGTTGACTCACTTTATTCTTCCATAACAGTATTCATGGAAATTGATTTAACCTTGGTTGAGATATAGTGAGTTCATAAGTTTAGAGTGATCCTACGAGTACTTATATCTTGACAATATCTAAGTCCTTACTCTCTTCAATCGCCGTGATACTAGGTCTAAACATTTCCAGTAAGGATCTAAGGGCTTTTCTAACGATTTTGAAGTCGGGAATCTTTTCACCTAGGTTAAAACTCGAATTTACTATATCATTCAACTTCACATAGAATTCATCGAACGATTCATTGTTCGCCATTCTAATATCTTCAAACCTAGAGGTTAACATTTGTAGTTCAAAATTTTTAACTGTTTTAGTTCCCTCGTGTGTGATTTCTAAGATGTCCCAAACTTCTTTAGCAATCTTACACATCGGCGCTCTTCTAAACTTTTCCGTAGACACAGTTATGAACATGGCATGTAATACTTTGTTATTCTAGTTACACTCATCTAAGTTAGTTCTAGTCCAATTAGGGGTTAATTACCTCAATAATCACTGAACTTTACGAAAGTTTCCACCAAGTCACTGAACTTTAAAAACTACGTGGTTAGTCACTGAACTTTCGAAAAATCACCTCATTGGTCACTGAACTTTAAAAATCATCCCATTGGTCACTGAACATTGCAAACGATTTCTACGGGGTACTGAACTTTGCAAAAAGTTCCCAGATAGTCACTGGGTTCAATTACCATCTAGGAAATGTTTTGCAAAGTTTAGTGACCAATGAGGTGATTTTTAAAGTTCAGTGACCAATGTGGTGATTTTTCGAAAGTTCAGTGACTAACAACGTAGTTTTTAAAGTTCAGTGACCTGGTGGAAACTTTGGCCAAAGTTCAGTGACTATTGGGGTAATTAACCCTCCAATTAGCAATGGAAGTGGGGATTACTTCATTATTAATCATAGAACTAAGTGCACCCCAACCATTTACTACACTAAGCCAGATACGTTCATCTAGGGATTTCAAAAAGGCTTTCATCTTAACCTTCTAGTAGGCATAGTTGCTTCCATAAAAAATGGAGATACGGATAGAGAATGACTAATCTAGATAAATTTATGAGTCAGGAATCAAAATAAGGCTCTTATACCAATTGAAATTACGAGGTTCGACCCAAACTACACCTAAAGGGGGATGAATAAGAGCAAATGCAGAATTAAAAATTGCAATTTGAACTTACAATCTGCCATACAAGACGACGACACGAACTTTCCGACCTCCTGACACAAGTTAATAAATTTCTCTTGGATTACGTGCCTCGCAATAACTCATTCTGATAGCCCTCCTAGATTTTGTGCCCCTGCACCAACTCTTGACTGCAATATGACAGCCCTCCTAGATTGTGCGCTCCTGCACCAACTCCTTGATTGCAATATCAAAGCCCTCTTGGATTGTCTAACTCATGGCTTTGTGGATTCGTGCGTCTCCTGTGGAAAGAACTCTGTGTTCCTCTATAAGCTTAGGGCATGTTCTCTTTACTGTTTTCAAGCCGTTTTCTGTTTTCAATTTTCAAAAATAGTGAAAACGCGTTCACTTTTCTATTTTTGAAAACGTGTTTTTGAAAATGGAAAAAGAAATAACACTAAAAACGCAAAACGTGGTTTTGCACGTTTTGAGAAAATTGAAGCAAAACCAAGCCAAAACACGGGAATTTTTTCCAAAGCACCAAAACACGGGAAATGAATTCTTGTCTCCTCTCATTCCCCTCTCTTTCGAGAATCCTTTCCTATATCAGAAACTGAAAAGTCGAAAATTTCTTACAGCTCCCCTGCCAAATCTGCGGGTTTTCTATGGGCGTTTTCAATCGGGTTTCTCTCTAGTTCTTTGTTTGCTATATTCTTTGTGGTCTGTGCTTGCTGTTCGAAATTAATTTTGTTGGGTCAGATTTCGCATTTGTTTTTTTAATTTGTTGGGTGTAAAAGAATTTGATTCATGATGCTCGAATCACAAAGTTTTGCTTTTACTACTGAGGCGGGTTGGATAATTGTGGGGGCGGTGAATTCGCAGGCGGTGGAGGTGAATTTATCGGTGGCTTAGTTGATGGAGATGGTGGTAAACTTGCAGGGACACTGGGTAGTGGGTGTGGTGAGCTAGCTGGAGGATTAGACGCAGGTGGGGGCGATAATTCTGTGTGCTTTGATTGTTTTTCGTATAGTTTATTGGTACTGCACAAGGTTGGTTTGTTTTGATAACAAATATACCAAAATTTAGTTTAGTGAAAAGGAAAGGTAAAGAAGATTGTGTTATTTAGGTGATAGGAAAAAGTAAAGCAAGAGATTAAAGCAGTTGGAAGGATTGTTTAAATTTCTAATAACACCGACGATTGTTCATTCTTGAGATTCTCTTTCTTTCTTTATCTAAGGATAGATTTTATATATTCAGTTCGTTTTGTGCGAAAAGATTGTTCTTTGGTCCTGCTTTTTGAAAATTTTGTTGTTATGATTTTTAAGAGAAATATGTCCATAAATTTGTAATGGAACTTTTCGTTTCGAAGTGATGCCGAATCTGCTTGTTAATATGAATAAGTATTGTCACTTGTTATGCACAAAGTGTTCCATAAGTAGGATTATATGTTTATATCTGTGAATGAAATACATAAATCTAATAAACATGTGGTACATAAGCTATTTCTCTTTCCTTTTCTATGACAGTTACTGGTTTAATTAGTCTTTACCCACAGTATCTTTCTTTACAAATTACAAAGTTATTTCTATAAGTGCCAGTGTAGTTGATGATAAGAAGCTCGAAAACGTAATGATAAAAATTGCTGGGATCCCTATCAACATGAAGCTGGTTGAGATCCTCTAAGATGATAAAAAATTGCTATCTAAACCGCTTTCTTTGCTTTGATATGTCCCCAGTTTGTAATCTACAATCAAGTTGTTTTATATGCCATCATGTACCATATGCTTTCATCCCTTGTGATAACCAACACCATGACAACAACTGATTGCATTGTTGGCATGTCTTCTGAAAGTTTTTGAACACATAGTAGACCCAATTGAATACATCTTATTGCTTCAGATTCGACGAATGATATGAACAGATGCAAGTTAATATTTGTACATGAAGATTGTATAAGGTGAGAATGGAGGTCTTGGATGATATGACTGAGGTGTGGGAGAAGTTTGACGAGGAGATTGCAGCTACACCCATGCCAGCTCGCTTCCCAGAGAGGATGGTCTCTCTTTTTTAAACTCATTATTAAAATTTTATGAAGACTAAAGTTAAATATGTCCTAGTTATTAAAAGATGTGGTTCAAGGCATGTTTGGTTGTGTTTTGAAGTAAGTACTTACTCTAATAAATTAAGTTACGGGATCAAGTCTTATAAAAATTGTGGATGTCTTAGACCTTTGATGAAAAAAAGAATATGACCAGCACGCGTGTTGTGAAAACTAAAGTAAATTTAATTTAATGTGTCCACACACTAGTAACTTTAACTTTTAGATTAAGTGATTTCACGTAATTATGTTGCAAACACACTTCTTGAGGTGCACATGTTACATTTTATAACTGATTTGCAGAATGTGAATGGCTCTTTGATTTCAGGTTTGCATTCACTGCAATGATTGTCGAAGCAATTTGGAAGTGAAGTTTCATTTTCTTGGCCTCAAGTGTCCTAATTGCAAATCCTAAAACACTCGTCGAACGAGAGGCTGAGACATGACGCATCACAGTCATCAATCAGTGTTAGAGCATAAAATAAAAGAACGAAAATGCTTTTCGATTAATTTGTCTTGATTTTCTTTCTGGTCATTTTGTTACTGTTTATGATTGTAAGAATGATGTATGTTCAGTTTTTCTACATTTATCTTCTCTAGAGAATCCATAAATTTTGGGTCTATATTGTTCGAATAAAATGCTTAATCAATTCCATGCCCAAAAAATATAGTGTGGGATACTGGACTGCATATGAAATGCTGGCTAGCAAGTTGAAATTTTCCTTTTACCTTTGCTAATATTGGCTAGCATGACACGTAAACTGCTAATCGTATTGATTGAACTGTTTTGCCAAATGTAATTTAGGATGTGTTTTTTATATTTGAAAAAAAAAAACCAATATAAGATTCACTTCAAAATTTATATGTTATTTAATACTATATTAACATTAAACCATTAAAATTTGTTGAATAATCATATTTTTTGAATAAAATATGATTAAAAAAATTCTCAAAATTTCAAAGTAAACACGTTTTCCATTTTTATGTTTTGAGAAACAGTTTTTCAGAATGACAAAAAGAACGCATTTTCGGAAATTTCAAAACAGACACTCAAAACACAAAATGAATTCAAAACTCAAAACTCAAAATTGAAACACGAAGAGAACATCCCCTTAGTATTTGAATTAAGTGGAATTAATGTTTTCTCCATCAAATATAATCAAATCAATGAAAGTTGAAGCCTCTCAATGAATTGGAAGATAAAAAGATAAAGCTCTCAACTTTTCTCTATGTTTCAACCTTCAAATTTATGTTCTATGGCATTCTGGTATTTATATGGTATGGTTAGGGTTGAATGGGCCGGATAAAAAGCCTTGAAATCGTGATTAAAGAATTCACGGATAAACCTATCACTGAGTGAAAGCTCCGAACGACGGCTTGTCGCTCGAGTGAGGACCCGACAAAAGTCAAGCAAAAATGTTTCTGTTTGAAGTCCTGACAGTCCAACGAAATTGCAATGCCGTTTTTCCTTTTTTTCCATTCTCGTACCCTAGACCTTATACAACACAGTTTCTACTATATGCAACTTACTTCTTGACTTTGATTTTTACAACATATTAATTTAATCCATTTTGTTTATAGACTTGTCAATTACATCAAAAACCTAACAAAATATATTGAACTCACTTAGCTAATAAATAAACGCAACACATTATGTCTCATATAAAGAAAATATTATAATGGTGAATAAAGTATCAATCATAGGTTTGGCGTATTAAATATCAATCGAAATTGCTCCTACCTTCTTATTTGATCAAATTTAAGAACTAAAACTGGTGGATGATTTTTAGTCTAAACTAAAAATTTAAAGAAAGCAATTAATGACTTTGAATTTCACAACTTTGATTCGAAAAAATATGACGAAATGAGGTGCTAGGAATCATGATTTCATCGTAGTTTGTCCAATTTAATTCACTTGTCACAATAATGCGACAATTTATTCATGTCTTCAACTAAATTTCTCAAGTTCAATAAAAAATCTCTGTTAAATAGAATTAATCACATGTGGTTATGTGAATTACAAATTTCATAATAATTACGACATAAAAAGATGCATTCCATCACCAAAATACTCTGACATCAAAACAGGTGCAATGCCATGCAATCATACATCAGATAATCAATGACGAATTAAAACTGAGAATAGTAAACACGTGATTAAAGTTTATAGGATACTACATATGCTTGAGACTTTTTGGCATTTTAGAAATGCAAACACCTAAAACTTAGCCTTCGTTCCTGTTTCTTGAAAACCTACTAATATTTTTCTTTTCTATTCAGTCAGAGTCAAATATCTTTTTTTTTTTTACGAACAAGAGTTTATAATAAAATGTGCTAATACCATGCACAAATCATTTCAAGCTAGCTAGTAATAAAGGCAAAAATACAGCTCAAATTAGGCCCCATTTGTCTCCCTTTAAAACAAAACGTTTTATTTCTTATACTCATTTTCGACTACATAATCACGCAATAAAATATTCTATACGTCGATCTAAAACTTTTTTCTACTTTTTAATCACATATTCTCCAACAAATACTATTTAAAACATAATTTTCTCTTTATAATGACCATCAAACATGAGCTAAATAATATAAGCACCAAGATAACATAATGCTCAATCAAAAATAAAGTTACCAATGGTGTGTGGTGTAATAAAATTTTCTTTTTCATTTGGAGGTTAGCTTATTTTGTTGACTATATTGATACGTCATTTCTTGAACACCTCCAAAAAAATCATGAATTGTTTATCTAATGTGTGCTTCCTACATTTTATGATTGTTCAAATCATTCCAATTGCTTATCATCAGCAGTGGACATTTTATTTTCCACATCTACATGTTTCTTGACTATAATTTCTTGTAATTGAGCTCTACTCATGTGGTAATGATGGCTTGCACCTACTCTTTTATATTAGTTCCACTATTGCTTGGAAGGGTATCGTATTATTCTTCCTAGCTACATCATCTTTGCCAGTTGACATACTTGTTTTTCGAGATTTTGATTGATGTATACTAACTTCAAGAATTTATCCTGACTTCTCATGAATTGCTGAGTATTTTGAACAGGTTTCACCATAATGTCTTCCAAATTAAGTCGGCTTCTTTTGGTGTTGTAGAAACCCGTGTGGAGTTACTTTTCATGTTGTGGAAGCCCACATGGAGTTATTTTAGCAGCATTCTAATTACCACTCCACAGAGAAATTTTGACGGTTCCTCTAGTTTGAATTCTATGCATTTGAAAAATGGTGGTTACACTGGCTATTGTAAATTTTATATCCCCACAAGTATACGGATTGTAACAAATAATATAGTGGACCACAGAGTTTGGACACAGTTTCCACGAGGACTACTTTTTAACCATTGATTAAAGTATTCCCAACTTCAATTAGATTGAAAACAAGTAGAATGTGTTATTTTTTATTTATTTTATTTATTTGTGATTTTTTTAATTTTAAATGTATTAAAATAATAAAATATGTTTTTTAAATGATGATTTAAATGTTAGGATTCACGAGTTCACCATAGCATTTGCCTTAATCTCAATCACTAAGTTTCATACAATTGATTATGTTTACCCAATCGAATTCTTCTAACGTATTCAATTTCCGTCTCTCGGATTCAAATTGATTCTACTTAACTAATTTCATATATTTATAAGAATTCGAATATACCTTAGTTATTCTAGTGACTTTTACTACGTGGTCTAAACAAGTAATCGGCCTCTTGACGTAACTATCGCTCACAAAATCAATGAATTAGTGGCCAATTAATCCAAGCATTAAGAATAGAAGTAAAAATAATTCACAACCTCGATTAGAGATTTAAAACTTTTTAATTAAAAATAAGGTCCAAAACTAGGTTTCAATCATTCATCCTAACTAATTACTTAATTGCACATCACGTGAGAAGGAAAAAAAAACAAGAAGGATTTAAAGTACATACTCGAATTTTAAAGGAATAAAAAATGGAAAAGATTAAGATCTTGCACCAAGAATCCGCATTCTTCTTGTAGAATCTTGAAACCCTAACTTCTTGATAGGTTTCTTGATTTTTTTTTTCGTCCTTTTGGGCTTGTGTAATATATGTATAATTAATTCCCCACAAGCCTCATTTTAATTGTTGGATTTGGGTAAGTATTTATCGAATAAGATTTAGGCAAAATCTTTGTTCAAATTGATTTATATGTGTTGACACACTAAAATGCAGCCCAAAATCAAAGGGAAGTCCAATTGAGAAATTCGAGATGAAGACCCAATGGAAGTCAATTAAAAGGCCCAAGAAGAAAAGCCCAAGCTGGAAACCTGTGAAGAAAGGCCTGAATATTGGAAGCCCAAGAGCAAAGGAGTACTACCACCTAAGACTGTGGGTCGCCCAGAGGCTGAACGAGGGTAGTACTGCACAATCGCCCAGGACGACAGCCTCATTGTCGCCCAGAACCTCAAGTCGCCCAGAATCAGACAAGTCTAAAGGGTATAGTTTATCCAATTTAACAATTATGGAAGCGGTTGGCAAGTGAACCCGGCACGATCCCACGATCCAGAAAACAGCAAGGGTAGTGGCAACAGTTACTAAGCAACTACTCCCCAAACAAGCGGTTCCTCACTAAAGGAGTGGACGGTTGCGAAGGTAATGGAGCAAGTCCGAGCAGTTTCGATAACCAAAAGATGCGCAAGAAGTATAAAAGGAAGTAACGTCATAGAAGCAGAGACCCCCGAATCAAAAACTCTCGACAAGAGAATATGTAACTTTTATTTCCTTAGTTTAAATTTAATCCTTTCTCAGTACTCGTGTGCTTGCGCCACTCGGAGGCGTTTTGTCTATTTTCCAGTTGTAGCTCTTCACTAGTAAACGCACCCATTTTTGGGACTTTGTCTCAAGAGGTCTGTTCCTTACACAATCGTCTGACCCCTTCTTCTCGTAATTGTTGGCGGGTTGCAAAAACGCGCGAAAACAATATGAAAGAGTTTGAGAAGAAAAAAAGGAAATTAGTCCATTTTCCAATTGAACTCATTTTCTCATGTGATTTTAGTTCTTCATCTTTTAATATTTGCAATTAAGTTATCTTCATTCTAAGATCATCATAATTCACCCGAGGCAAGTTTCGAATGCTTGTAATTTAGCCCCCAAACTTTTCAATTGTCCAATTGACTCTTGAAACTTACGAATTTTTACCGAATGCTCAACTAATATTTCAAATTGATCTCTTGCAGTTTATTGATCTCTAGTTGCTTCGAGTCAACTCTAATTAAGCTCCAAATATACTCTGTTCATATAAAATGTTGAGATTTTCCTCCAACTAACATAATTTACACAAATAAAGTAGATAATTGTTTGATTTATATATAATAAATAAGAATAGAAATCCGGATAAGCTCCTAAAATATATTTGTCATTGGCACTGCAAAGTTCGCACATAATTCAAATGTTCATTTGACTAGAGTGCATGAAGGACAATCTACATTATTTTAATTTTCTCCACATAATTCACATACTAAAGTGGTAATGTGGAATGCATTTAGAGGTGGGTCATAGGTTAACTATCCATATTTATTGAATCAAGGGACTTGTGCATCGATAGCTAAATAAGTAGCAAAACACCATTAAAATTTATGCAATTTTTAGGCGCCCACATATTGTCATCGGGGGGGGGGGGGGGGGTGGTGGTTTGAATTCTCAAACTCAAACTTGTTTTATGTGACATGGGGTGCCTCCTTAGGAGAAACAACAAATTAACTAAATTGAGGAAATCTTTTCTTGTTCTGAATTTTGTCTTAGTGGTTGAAAATTAAATTATTTCAAACATGAACATAATAGGCCCTTGTTTGACCTCCAATTTTTATGACTCATTTTTTCGTAAATTCATTTGTAACCACACATTTATGGGTCCTATAATTGTTTTCAACTTTGCAACCACACATATTAATGCATTGATTAAAATTTACTAAAAGACGGACACTACAACAAAAACAACATACGGCAACGTTCAAAAAATGTTGTCGTATGCCTTTTGCAACGTTTGGATGTGTGTTGCAAATCATGGTGTTGCCGTAGAGTATGACACTTATGGCAACGTCACCTACGGCAACGTTTAATAAATGTTGCCTTAGGTTATTTTACAATTTTTTGAAAAAATCTTCCATAATTAATTTATGTAATTTCCAACAAACCTAATAATAATTACAAAACAAAATGTTTGAAAATTAGTCATATATAATCAAATTTTATATATTTCTAATAAACAAAAATATTAAATTCGATTTAGTTCAATATGCTAACACCATTAGCCTACTCATAAAATTATACCGCAATCACAATTGACCAATAAAATATTACAAAATATTGGATCCATATCTGAGTTTGCTTATGTGACCAACAAGCTATCCCAAAAATAAATGGCCTTAACTGTCAAAAATTTCATGAAATTACATTGTTGTGTTCCTCTTCATCCGTTATTAACACAGAAGCTAATCATATAAATCAAAAGGACCTGCATCAACACAATTTTCATTGTTAAAACATAGTGCATATATGTAAAAGAAATGAATCCAATATAGTTCACAGCAAAAGAATCCCAAGGCAAATTCAATAAGCATAACTATATCCCTGCATGTGAACTCTAGAAACTTCTAGAATAATGAAGTCAAATCAGATAAGTTTTTTTTCAAGAGAGAAGTTGCTCAACATATATTCCCTAACGTCTCTTTTTTTAATTGATGATGCAAATTCCTTATGATGACTCCCTATTGTATAATCAAGCACCACAACTTAATTGCTCCAGACCAAGCTCATGAAAATTATTCTCTTATTTCACCAATCAAATAATTATATGTAAAAATGTGAGCTCCACACCTCAAGTCAAACTTTCAATTTGTTTTGGGCACTCACTAAGAACCATCTCTTTAGAATTACTAAATTATGTTTGTTTACTTTTCCTTCTTGCTCAGAAGCGGAGACTGATTAAAGTAGGATGGCATTTATTCATAATAGGATCTACCAGGTACATTTTCTACTGCTTCCCAGCTAAATCCACACATGAAGCTCGCATGTAGTTTTTAAACCTTTTTTTTCAACTTCTTGTTTCTCCAAATGTTAAATTGATAAAAAAATCTAAATTAGGTAGATGACTGAATAGAAGAGTGAAGATGGCATCATATGGACCTACTGAAAATCATTTCCAGAATTAAAAAACAATAACCATTCATTCAGCCAACTTCAGGACTTCTACAAAACCAAATTTCAAAACAAAGAAGAAACAAATCATTTGCATTAACGTGACCTTAAACCAAATTAACATTTACACGCATGATGTATTCAACTAGTCAAGTTCGGCGTGGAAGATCATATTTTATGGACATATGCCTCATCATTAATGCTATAAAGAGCAATCAACATTCATGATTCATGTGACAAAAACATGATTTTTTGGCTGCTTGCTTAATAACAATTGATCAGTGATGGAGGAGAAAAGATAGAACTTTTCTTCATACAGCTTTACACTTCACTTGAGACTTTTTGTCCTTGATAAACTGCTTTATTCCACAATCAGTAAAACATATAACAAAGAGATGCTCCCATGAACATTTGAAGTTGCAACTAGCCTAGTTGAAATGAAAGTAATGTTGAGGATGACATGATGTTACCATGCCTAAAAGAACTGGTATAAACTATGATGAAAAATAGAATAAATAGATTTCATTAGCAAAGCCAAGAAACAAAAAAATCAGATTAAAATGAGATATATGTTGAGCAACTATCTTGAAGCCTTGTGAAGTTGTGATAATAGACTAATTGAGGTAGTCAAAGAAAATTCCAAATTTTCAGAAGGCAAATTAGATATGTAAAGCAGCAAGACTCATATCTTCAAACCTTGATCAATAAACTTAACAGTCAAATTATTCATTTTATATTCAGCAATCTTCTAGTTCCTATTGCATATTATGTCCATGAATCACATTCATTAGATAGCTGCAACTAAGAAACATTCAAGATTGCGCAAATATGAGATTTATTGATAATTGGGAACCCAATAGACTTTCATTGTTTAAGAACTGATGCTAGAGGCTATAAAAAATGAAGAGCATAACAGACTATATTTAGAACTAAGATCTTTGAAATGATTAAATCCATTAGTAGCAAGACCTAATCTAATATTTCGAGGATCTAATGCAAAATGTGGCCACCTTCTATTAATCATTTCCCAACTCAATAAATCAACCGGTTGAACTTTTATTACTTGAGAGTGCCATCTCAATTGTGTTGTCATCTCTTCTATTCCGAACATCCTCTCAAGTCTTGGAATTATAGGAAAATAACGCAACACTTTGCTGGAGTTTTTTTCTGAATTTTTTTAGTCCATTGGTTGGTTAACTTTCCATCTTGAGCAACCACATTTTGGGCATAACTCAGCTTGTTCGAGCTCCTTCCTATATAGACAACAATCATTCACGCAAGCATGTATCTTCTCATAGCCAAGATCAAATGTATTGACGAGTTTTTTCATCTCATAAAATGAGTTTGGAAGTGTATTATTCTCTGACAACATGTCACCAACAAGATTTATGAGTTCATCAAAACCAGTGTTAGATAAACCATGTAAAGCTTTAAGCTTAAACATAGCAACTGAAGTGACATCTTCGTGAACGCCCTACAACCAGGATATAAAGGCGTTTCAGTATCATCAACTAAACTTTCAATATCTTTCACTCTTCCATTAAGAAGGTTTTCAGGATCCACATCATGTTGTACATAGAAGTCCTTAAACATCTTATGTGACTCGGCTAGTTCTACATCTAGCAAATTTGCTTCACTTGCTTGTTCTTCATGAAATACGCAAACACTGTATGTAGGATCCATACCCTTAATAATCAAATGTTCATAGACTGTATCATAATGGTGATGCATTAAATTCCTACACCTAACACAAGGGCATACTATCATTTTTGAATTGCAACTTTCATGAGCTCGTTCAACAAACTTCTGGGCTCCATCTCTATATTGTTCTGAAAATCTACAAGTTAAACTTTATGATCATTATACGTTAAATTTTGTTCAATTGATATCTAGATCTACAATATTTAATTTTAGATGATAATCTTGATAAGTGTAGCCACTCTTTGTCCATTGTATGCAAAAATACTATTTAACACTAAACAACACAAAGATATATTAGATAAAAAGATTAGTAAATACTATAAGAAGCCCATCGAGATAAGTACATTGAAGATTGTTGCCTCGATTAAGAATTGCCTAATGTGTTAAGATTATTAAAATTTGCCATGATGCCCAAATATATGTACTTTCCATGCAGGTGGCTGGTCAAATACTTAACTTGAGAAGATTTTATGTAATGAATATATAAAATTGATTTCTTAACTGACTGACTATTCCACACCCCACAAAATTAAACATTTTCTTAGTTATCTTGTGTTATGATTTCATAAACTTATGATTCAGATTCAGTGCAATTTGAGATACTTCAATTAAGTGTAATAGAGAATATTCGGAAATATGTGAGAATCAGAACAATAGGAGAGAGAGGATAAGAAAATCAAGGGCAAAAGTAACATCCAGCAAAGTTCTTTGAGAGATGAAAAATATACCATAACTTGAATATATTGGAAAAATACACCATTCATAATATAAGAACCTGATAGAAGATAAACAGATCATATATGTTCATGTTAATTGTATTTGAAGTCTCCAAACCAATAAACTTCTAAATGAACTCTTCCTCAAAATTATAAAAAAAAAAAAAAATACCATAACAACAAACTAAACCTTGTTAATGAGATAAGGTTTTCAGCCAAAACAAAAGTACAAAATAAATACGAAGATAAGCTCAATGTTTACAGGAAGTAAACTACTTAAATCATTTAGTTTATATAACAACCAAAAATGATGTTAAAAATTTTAGATTATAACCATGAACTTCACATTTTGTGGTTATGTTATTATGTGCATGTGTAAAATGTGCTCAAATAATCTCACAATTGAAACTTAATCTAATCCAAAAGACATTGGTTTATCGACAACATATATAGTGGTGGACATCCAACATTAATGATTGTAATAGTTTATTTAATCAAAACTAGAAGAGAAACTCGTGAATGGGATAATAAAGAGACCTTGCTAAATCTAGAAGACATGAGAAAAGAAATTAATATATTGGATAAATATTGGCCTTAAGGAAACTACTACTATCCCTTCCATGTACTACAATTAGTACTAAAAGATTAAGCTGAATTTCTTCTGTGAGTATTAATTCGTATCAAGTAGTATTATTTCAGCCATTGTATTGAACTGAATTTTGTTTGATTTCATTCATTTTCTTAATTCAGCATCAAGTTATTATTAACAACAAAAAATTCGAAGCCAAATAATTTCTAATTCAATAGTAATTAATTTCATTTTGAAAATACAATTTGAATCTGAACAAGTCATTTCTGTTTTCAAATTAAAGACCTCCCATAACATTAGTTTCTCATTTTCAACAATCAAGAGTACACAACCAGATGCTTCACAGTTCACAAGGCAGTTCTTATATTCAGATCGATAAAAAAATCATTAGAAACCAACAAAAACTTAGGCCTTGAGATGAGAATAAGAAAATCAATCCAAAGCCGGATTTGAATTTTAACCACCCTTTCAATTTTTCTTTTCCAACATTAGGCGAATCCAATCCTGAACACTCAAATCACAGTGACGCCAGGCACAACAAAAGCACAATTCTAGAAATTAATTACAAATCTCCTACTTCAATTATAACCATGAACTTCACATTTTGTGGTTGGTTCTGTTATTATTTGGTCAAACTGCCAACCTCCTAGAGTTGGTCTTGTGAAGAATACTCCAGATTTTCCCTGCTTTAGAATTCAATTCCTAGTACTGACAGAGCAATCTCAAAAATAAATTCACATTCCCATCAGCCATACACTTTCAGGAACCATTGCAATCACTACAAAAAGCTACTGAAACCAACAAATTCTGGATTACCAAAAAGTACGAAGACTGTCCAAATAGCTGAGAGGCGCCCGTGGTCGGTGGTGGAAGGCAGCGAGACTGAGAATCCGTCTTCTTCTGTGGTTCTGTAGCGAGACTGAGAGGTCGTATTCAAGTCCCGGATTCTGTGGTTTTAACTTTCAGGTCTGGATTTGCCGATGTTGGATATCCTTCAATTAGATTAGTCTGGATTTGTGTTGGCAAGAGAGATTACAGAATGAGGGATTGCCGGATTGGGTTTAGGGCGTTTGTTCGTGTCTTTTTCTTTTTTTAATCCAGGCGGGTCGGTTCGGGTTGGCGGGTTTAGGCCCTTCGATTTTGAGCCTGACCAAAGAAAAAAATTGGGGCAGAGTACCTTTAGCATAAACGTTGCAAAAGGTGACCTTTAGCAACATTTATCAAACGTTGCGCAACGTTTTGTAAACGTAGCTAAAGGTCAACACCTAATAAACGTTGCGGAAGGTGCCTTTCTCAACGTTTATCAAACGTTGCAAAAGGCCTTACCTTTCGCAACGTTTTATAAATATTGCTAAAGGTAAAACCTTCCGTAACACTTAATAAATGTTGCATTTTAAATGTTGCCAAAACTCATTTATATTAAATAATGGCAATATTCATTTACTAAAATGTTGCCTTTTAAATGTTGCTAATGACTATTTTTGTTGTGGTGTGAATTTTAGAATAGGGGCTAGATGTAGCAGACCTAACCATTTTTTGCCTCATTTTTGACAACAAACATTATTGGCTGTGACATTTTTTTATTTTATTTTTTGTTAGGACAACAATCTAAGGTGGCAATTTAGCATGAATCTTGCATCCTTTCCATCAACCTACACCCCATCTGTTACCTCAGTTCGTCATTTCAAGGCATCTGTGTAAAGATATTTAGTTAAAATGGACACAAGAACTGTAGAATCTGAGATACAAGCCCCGTTACCTCTTTGAAAACAGTGGGCAAGCCTCACTTTACATAAACGGAAGCATTTTCTTAACACTTCCCTTTTCAAAATCATAGCTCAGGTGACAGATCTGCTTTCTATACTTCACTTTTTTTCCTGTGGTATATCACAGTTTTTTTTCCTAGAAGCAAAAACCAAAATACCAGATCCTCTTCCTTGTAAATATTACTAGTTAGTAACCATAGAGTTTGACCAGTAAGTTACACTTAAAACAACACTTGTATTCTCACCAGATGTGTAAATGCACGTTATTGGATGATCACTTAACTATGATCAAATAAATTGTGGTTAATTTAGAGATATTGGAGGTTAGGTACGAAGAGGAGGACCTGGCGTTCATGTTGTCGTGTTCATTGCCACTATTATGTCTGATTTTTAGAGATACTATACTCTATAGTCAAGATACTCTCACGGTGGATGAGTTATATGATACTTTATTATTTAAGGAGAAGATGAGGCATCTTGTAGAAAGATCCGGGAGTCAGGCTGCGGGCCTGGTTGTTTGTGGGAGGAATAAAGATAGGAATCTTAGTAGGAATATGAGGTAGAGATCAAAATCACACGTAGCGAAAGTATGCCACTATTATAAGAAGAAAGGATATATTAGAGTTGATTGCTACTCTTTGAAAAATAGAAATAAAACAGTTCGCACTACTGGTAATTAAGGAAAGTAACTTGAAAATACAGTGTAGTCTAATGTTGTAGAAGATGGGCAAAATGAAGGAAAGGTGCCAAAAAATAAAACTGCCAATGCTTAAAATTGATTCACTGCCAATTTCAGCAAACAAAATTACTTTGAACATGCAATATAATATAGGTCATCAATATGAGTGCATAAGGATCTATAAAGCATAAAACGAATCACAAGTTTGCAAATTTATATGCTTGCACAATGTTGTATCATGTTGTCATGGAATCAACGAAATGTTGTGTGTAAAGAATGCACCATATAATTCCTTGAAAATGAATATAAGAAGCATGAGAAAAAATCATCTTAAGATTGTTGGGGATGTTACACTAATAACACGCATGAATTATATTCTCAAAACGTACCATTTATATGCGTCAAATCAAAACATAATTTGACTTACAAAAAATTGGATTTGAGAAGGTGAAATGAAAATTACCGAAGTTGAATACATGACCACGGATTCAATCCTTTTCATTCTTCAAATAAAAGCCATTACATTCTTTAATTCAAATCTTTCAATATAAAAAATAGAATGCTAGTCATTTTTCTTAAATCAAAACATAATTGAAAGAAATCAGGAAATGAAACAAGGAAATGGGATTGGCCAAGGCACATTTGACTCTTTGTCGTTAACATGAATTTGCCCCACATCTCGTGTTAACGGTTTTCCAGCAATCATCTCCTAATATACAACGATCACGTCACAATAAGAGCACTCCAAATTACGTACACCAATGAACTTGAAACAAAATTTATCTATCTACAAAGAAATAACTTGTATGCAAGAAAAAACACACTTCGATGAAATGTTTTTATGCAAGGCAACCAAAAGAAATGATATGGAATTGTGAATTGAATATTTAAAACCCAAATGCATGGGATCTATATATAGTAGTTGGATAGGTTTGCCTCAAAAGACACAACTATACAAAAGGACATACATCTTCAAATTTATCTCTTCACTTGAAGAGACAGACCCATTGGAGAATAATCATATCAAAGTCATGATCTTTCATATATAAAGACACACATTTTCATCCAAATATTTTCTAGAATATTCCGTAATATTGTATACGATTTTCCAATAATTTCAAGTATTTAAGCGGCTTAAATTTGGCTTAATTTCTCTTTCACCAAATAACAAATTCCACTTAAATAATCATTTAAAATTGATTCGAAACAAAATTCCAACGATTAAGTCAAAAAACAGCTCAACGAACAGACATCAAAATAAGCCCCTGATTGACTCTCATTAAAACAAATTTTTTTATTTTTCATACTCATTTTGAACCACACATTCATACAATAAAATATTTTGTACGTAAACTCAAAATTTTCCATACTCTTTAACAACACATTCTAAAAAAAATTATTCAAAACATCGTTTTCTCTCAATTTCTCTTTATAACGACCATCAAACAGGGGCAAAATAATATTTGCACCAAGATACATAATACTCAATCAAAACTAAAGTTACCATTGATGGATGGTGCAATAAAATCTTCTTGTCTTTTTAATTTGGAGGATAGCTTATTTTTGTTGACGATATTGATACGGAAATCCTTGAACACCTCCGAAAATTTCATGAATTTTTTATCTAATGTGTGCTTCTACAACTTTACGGAAATAAAGTGCGTATGCTTTTATAAAAATAACTGTCTTTACACTAAAATGTCTTGAGTTCTTTTTTTAACTACATTTTATGCTTGTTCAAATTATTCCACTTGCTTATCATCGGTGGTGGACATTTTTTCCTCCACAGCTACATGTTTCTTGACTATAATTTATTATAATTGAGCTCTACCTGTGGTAGTGATGGCTTGCACCGACTTTTTTATATTAGCTCCACTATTGCTCGGAAGGGGTATCTATTATCTTTCCTAGCTACATCATGTTAGCCGGTTGACATACTTGTTTTTCGAGATTTTGATTGATGCCTACTAACTTCAAGAATTTATCCCTGACACGAATTGCAAAGTATTTAGAACAAGTTAATTTAACCCATGTTAAGTGGGCTTCTTTTGGTAGTGTGGAAACCCATGTAGAGTTACTTTTGTCTGTTGTGGAAACCCATGTGAAGTTATTTTAGCAGCATTCTAATTAACACTCTACAAGAAATTTTGATGGCTCCTCTAGCTTAAATTGTATGTATTTGAATAATGCTGGTTGTCGATTTTATATCACACGAGCGTATGGATTGTAACAACCGATAAAGTGGACCTTAGAGTTCAAATATCATTCATCCCTTTAATCTCAATCGCCAACTTTATACAATTGATTATGTTTAACCAATCAAATTCTTCTAACTAATGTAGTTTACCTCTCTCGAGTTCAAATTAATTTTATTTAACCAATTCCATATCTATACGTGAATCCGAATACACTTTAGTTAAACGTCTTAAATCTCGAAGAATTCATGTAATGATCACATTAACTAAAAAATGTATCTCTGTGCCTTTATACTAGGTCACAACTTTTGCTACAGGGTCTAAACAAATAATCCACCTCTCAACGATCGCTAAAACAAAATCAATGAATTTGTGGACAGTTAATCCAAGCTTTGAGAATAGAGTTGAAGATTTAAAACTTTAAAATTAAAATAAGGTTCAAAACTAGGTTACAATAACTCACCCTAACTAATTACTTAATTACATATCATGTGAGAAGAATAAAACAAGAGAGAATTAAAGTACATCATTAGATTTTAAGAAAAAAAGGAAAAATATTAAAAAATCTTGCACCAAGAATCCGCATTTTTATTGTAATATCTTCAAATTCTACCTTCTTGGTTGATTTCTTTGTTATTTCCTCCTTTTGGGCTTGTGTAGTAAATGTATAATAAATGCCCCACAAGCCTCGGCTCTAATATATGTGTTCAAGTCTCATTTTAATTGTTGGACTAAAATATGTATTTATAGAATAAGATTTTAACAAAATCCTCATTTAAATTGATTTCCATCAAAGAGTTTGACAAAAAAAATCCCAATTGAACTCATTTTCTCATGTGATTTTAGTCTCTCATCTTTTAATATTTGAAATTAAGTCCACTTCATTCTAAAATCATTATAGTTCACCCGAGGCAAGTTTCAATACTTTTTAATTTAGTTCCCACAGTTTTTAATTGTCAAATTTAACTCCCGAAACTTATGAGTTTGTACTGAATGCTCAATTATTACTTTCAATTGAACTCTTGAAGTTTGATTAATCTTCATTTGCTTCAAATCAACATAAATTAAGCTCCAAATAGCCTCTTTTCATATAAATTGTATTCAAGTTGGAATTTGCTTACAATTAACATAATTTACAAAAATTAAGCAGGTAATTGTTCAATTTATACATAATAAATTAAGAATAGAAACTCAGATAAGCGCAAAAAACACATTTACAACTCTTTCACTGCTCGCACATAATTCAAATGTTCATTTGACTGTACTGCATGAAGGACAATCTACATTGTTTTGATTTTCTCCACATAATTTGCAATTTAAAGTAGTAATGTTGAATGCGTTAACTGGTGGGTCATAGGTTAACTATCCATATTTATTGAGTTGAGACAAGTGACTTGTGCATCGATAGCTAAAAAAGTATCAATTATATGAACTTATCTAGCTCTTTTTTAAGCAAAACACCATTAAAGTCTAGGTATAATTTTTAGGCATCCACCTAATGTCAACAGGAGGTTTGAATTCTCAAATCTGTTTTATATGTAATGAAATAAAGTAGAAGGGGAGCCCCGTTTAAAGAAACAACAAATTAAGTAAATTGAGGCGATCCTTATTATTTTTATTTTTTAAAAATTTATTTTACTGGTTGAGAATTTAATTATTTTAAACATTTGAACATAATAGACCCTTGTTTGACTACCAATTTTTAAGACTCATTTTTCTTAAATTCAGTTGTAACCAAACATTTATGGATCCCTCAGTTTTTTTTCAACTTTTCAACTACACATATTAATTACATTTACTGGAATATGGGTAGCGGACCTAACCATTTTTCACCTCGTTCTTGACGAAAAACTTTACTGGCTATGATTTTTTATTTTTTATTTTTTATTTTTTTCCTTTTTTGTTTGGACAACAATCTAAGGTGGCAATAGCATGAATCTTGCATCCTTTCCATCAACCTATGCCCCGCCCTGCCTCAACCTCCAAATCCTATCTGTATCGCTTACACGTACACTCTCTCTCTCACACATACTTTCTGAGACTCTATATCACTCACACATGCGCACACTACATCTTTCTCTCTCAGTCTCTTTCTTGCGCTTAATTCATCTGTATCTGTTATCCCAGTTCGCCATTTCAAGGCATCTGTGCAAGGATCTTCAGTTAAAATGGACACTAGAAATGTAGAATCTGAGATACAAGCCTACTCTTTGAAAACAGTAGGGCAAGTCTCACTTAACATAAACAGGAAGCATTTGCTCAATGCTTCCCTTTCCAAAATCATAGCTCAGGTTACAGATCTGCTTTCTATCCTCATTTTTTTTTTCCTGTGATATATCACAATTTTTTTTTCCTAGATACAAAAACCAACAGAACAGACCCTCTTCCTTGTGATAAATATTACTAATTAATAAACCATATATTTATTTTATTTTATTTTTTGGCAACAGAGAGACATTCTTTTTAAGAGATTCGTTAATCAACATGTCGCTTTGGCCAATTAATCCAGTGGTCGATAAGGGATTTAACGAAATTATTTTAAAAGTCTTTTTTTCTTTAACCTAATTTCCCCATTGTTTCCTTGTTCTTGAATTTCAATAAGACATATAAATAACTAGCCCACGTTAGATATGCATTTGATTTCCTTTTCAAGTAATATATTTTCTTTTCAGGTTGTAGATGGAGTCTCAAAAGGCTTGAACGGATTAGGGTTTAGAAACCATCTGTTTATAGAAAGTATAATAATTAAATTTTTTGATTGATTTATATGTATGTTTATTTGCAACAGAAAGAGATACCTCTCTACCGATTTGCTCAGCAACCTTCTCTTCTGCTTTGGCCATTCAGTCCATTGGTGGATATTAAACATTCTCAAATATCTGTAAGTCTATTATCATTCTTATATAAGCCATTCTCAAATGGCTTAAATGAGTGTGTTTTTACTAACAGATGAACCTTTAACAATTAAAATTTGTTGTTGATGTTCAAATTGAAAAAAAAAATAAAAATTTTAAAAAAATAGTGAACTTCAATACAAATTAAACATTTGGAAGACAAAAATAGAGGTAAAGAAATAATATTATTTTGTAGTACTGTTTTCAATATTTATGATGAGTATATATGAATCATGTTCATATCAAATATATGAAAATATTTTTTATTTTCGTTTGCTCAGCATTTAACTTTATTAGCGCTTTATGTAGTTTTAATCTCAACTAGATCATTAGCCAAGGTTTAAATGATTAGTAAGTACTACACAAAGTATTTCGTGCAGTATGTCAATAATATATGAAAAGTATATTTCTTCAATGGATTCGGTGTTTAAATTTATTATCATTTCATGTAGTTCGAAGGTTCATCCATCATCAGGAGGGAAACAACCAATTTTATTACTCGACGCTCTTAAATACATATAAAATAGATTTGACATGAAAGATTTGTTAAAAAAGAGAAAAATGGAAACTAGTTTTGATTGGCCAGTTCTCTTACATTAAGCTTTGGACCGTTAATCTCTTGGTTGGCAAACTAGAATTTTGTTTTATAAGATAAACACCATCAGATCCTAAGCCGGGCTTTTAGGCCACTACCCAGTTTGCCCTACCTCTCAAGGTCCCAGTGTGTCACCAGTACTTCACTTTCTCGATCCAGTCCTTGGTTTGCAAGACAATTAGCAGAACTATTATCTTCTCTGAAAATAAGAGACAGTGTGTAATCCGTTTGCATGAAATCTTCCCGATAGGTTTTCTCCCAAAAAATTGATAAGTTGATAAATAGATTTACCAATTGGGGAAATGCCATAGTTATTAGCAAAATTCTTAAGACGTTTCCAGGCATTTTACTTGAAGAGACCTTCTTCCAAACATTAATAATGAGCTTGTCCGCTATCCAAACGATGTACAGGAAGCTCATAGTGATCCAGGGTGTCTTTCTGCATTTTGTCTGGCCACAAACTACATACTATTGTTATAGGTAAGGCGGACTATGTGTCCCGCCACCTCATGCCAACCCATTAATACCAAATTGAAGGAGTAGGTTCAGCGTGACTCCAGACTAAGTAAAATCAAATAGTGTGGCCAACCTTCTTTGCAATTCCACTCTCCAGAAATACTTTTCGGGCGGTATCATTTTTTTTGCAACGTAAACCCTTTGAGGTCATGTGGCATCTAGAAAGTTGCTGCAAAGGTTCATCTACCAGTATCCAATTCTTCAACAGTCTTAGCGCTAATCGAGAAATTTTATTCAGAGTCTTCAGGTGCCTCAAAGATCTGTAAATTGGTGGACACTGGAAATTAATGCCAAAGATTATGTATGCTTATCTTTTTTATTTTGCCCTTTGTTTGATGATAATTGCCAATGACTGGAAAATCACTTGTATATTGCATATACTTTAATGAATTGTCCTAATCAAATAATCACTTGATTTTATCACACCTGAAGTACTTATCTTTGGTTTCATTCTTTCTTATAATCTATGTTTATTAGGGATTAAACATGCCACTAGAACCTTTTGGAGTAGCACAACCAGTGACAGCTGGACATGAAGCTCCGATCATGGCTATCCCCTTATCTTGTATTACCCCAGAAGGTTTTAAACTTGAAATAGCTAACAATCATGCGGTAAGATCTTACTAAAAAATGTACAATTTTTCGTATTTATAATTTTGCTAGAAAACATTTTCATATGGTTTTGAATCAAAATTTATGACCTCATACTGGCATTTCCAATGATAAATACTAATGAATATTTACAACTTCTTTGCTATTCCTCTTATGTTGTTGTGGCTATAGAACAACACTTTATAGGTTTAGTTGTAGCTTTTTCTACTAGTTTTATGATGTCACATTGTATGTCCCCTCTTCGTTGTGTATTGATTCATAAGAAAAGGCTATCCCATGGTCCTTTTCATTGGGTAATACATTTTGAACGTAGTGGTGAATTTAGTTTTTGTTAATATACTTGGGGTTGAGAATCTTAGCTTTTTTGTTTAAGTTAAAAACCTCCCCAACATTCCTTTGGAATTAACAAATACATAGGCTTCAATTTATTATAAAAGATATGTATCCGAGGAATACTATATATTGTCTCTATTGTCTACCTTTCATGTTACATTGCATTTATTTGCATTTGCTACTTGCAATAGTAATTTGGCTGCTGTAACCGTTTATTTCCTTGCGGTGAATCAGACTGGCATGCACGATTTACAAAGAGGTTCGCATACCATAGGAATACATCAACTTTCCTATTCTGAAAGGAAAGAAAATTGGTACATCCGATCTCTACCGCGCAGCAACGGGAGCAAATATGATCCGGTAATCTTATTATATATAATACTATTCCTGTAATCAGTTATTATATTACTTCATGACATAAGCATAGTAAATATGAAATTATTCAGTTCTGTTCTTTGTTATTTAGCAACGCTTGCCCAAAAAATGAAATAGCTAGAAAAAGTTAATGACAAAGGTTTTTTTTTTTTTTTTTACTTTATGCAACACACAATGAATGCGTTTGCAAGGTTTTTATGCCACTGCTTAGGCTGAATGGGGGATTAGAAGTACCCCTGCAACGTTTTATAGATGAGATGGTTGATGGTTAATATTGGCTCGTGACAGTGGGCAGTTGTCTTACATTGGGTGATAGTAGGGTAAGATATTTTTTTTTTGTGTACATAGAAAGACATAATGAAGATAAAATGCTAATTAATTATAAGCATAGCGTAGGTCACCCTTGTTAAACATAAGAAAATTAATAGAGTCAAATGGGTTTCCCAGAACCACCATAATATTGTGAGGTGATGTACACAGTTGTTTCCACGTCTTAAAGGATTCAATATCTCCATGACGAGCCTTGGAAACAAGCATTAGAGCTTTGTTGGGATTATGTTAATGTCTACATTCTCTTACAATTACAATTTACATTCACCTTGGTTGAATCGGTTTCAAGCAAGATACATCTACAACTTTTTTCCCTAAAGGCTATATAGACTAATTTCAATTCAGAGTCAATGAAATGCAGAAATTTCTCAATGAAGTAGGTTATAGTATTATGCAGATAGAAAAACTGTTTTAACACAAAACCTGCACTGCTTTGTAATGGTTTCTAGGTTATTAAAAGTAGGCATTCATGTACGTGAATAATGTTCGTATTATGTTTGTGAAGAATGAATATTGTTTACGTTATGTTTTTGCAGAATTCTGTGATTATTTGATGAAATGTGGCAATATAGAGATCCTATTTCTATACAACTTAAAAGTTGATAACCATCATACTAAAGAATTGAATAAAGATCCAAGAGCACATTTATAAATAGATTGAGGGCATTAATTTCCCAAGAAAAAGCTTCTTATGACGTAGCAATATGCACGTGTGCTTTTAATGAACGCCTTGTTTTCTTTTCTGTTTATTTCCTAGTTGCGCTGATTAGCCTCCATATAATAATACATCTGTCAAAACCAGTATTTTATAATTGTACTCATAATTTATAGTCCCATTTAAACCGGTTAATGCTTTATGAATAGTGGGTGCTGGCTATAGTACAATGTCGTGGCAGTGATGTGTTTAAAAATCTCAGGATAAAATTCTTTTCTTACAGAAGCCCATGTTAATTCAAATGTGGTTTCATTTCAGTATTATGTCCATGTGAGAACAAACAAACAGTTTAGATCTCTAAAAGAAGTTTATGACTTCGTGATGCACGGAAAGCTTCCAATTCGTAATCCCAAAGGAAGAAAAGTAAGCCTAGCTACGGTATTCTGGAATATGATTTTCTAATAAATGACTTGTTACTGTCTTTTATGAATATATTCAGCCATCATTTTCCTTTTGTACTTTCAGGAATCTGATCTCTCTCCTAGGATCCCTGGAGACAAACAAAAAAGGATCCGAGGAGACACATTGATTAACAAAGTTGGAGTTGGAATCTACAATTTGACGAAGGAAAAAATCCTTCGAACTGCTACGACACCAACAGCAAGCAGTTCCGCAGACTCAAACAGTAGTAATATTGGTACTGGTAATGTGTTGAAAGGCAAAACCATGTAATTAATTTCCGATTTTCTTCTTTATATATTCTACGGTCTCTCATACTTATTGTCTATTTGTGTGTTATATTTAGAAAGCAAGAAAAGAAAGAGGGTTGAAGAATCTTCGGTTCAACAAATTAGTGAAGAAAATTCTTCAGAAGTCAATCTCCGTGATGAAAAACCTGACATCCTATACAATCTTTATGATATGGAGCCAAAACAAAAGAAACAGTAATCTGTCTCATTTTGTGTGGATGTACTTATCTATCTTTATCTTTTGATGTGCTTTTAGAAATATGATGGTGTTAAGCAACTTCAAAACTTGTTACTGGAGCCCCTTAAATTCTAGCTTGGTTTTTGTTGAATTGTATGGTACCCTTTTTTTTCTTTCATCTGTTTTTTATCCTACTCAGAATTTCCTGCCACCATTTGCTCATCCTTTGTTTGCTTAATTTTCCCTCATATTTGGCTGTGGCTAACCTTTTGTTTTTAGTTTTTTACTTTCTTTTCTATTGGTACAAAGTAGTTTTTGCATCGATTCAAAGCTACAAAAAGGTTTTATGAGGAAAAAAAGGATCATCGAGTGCCACATGGCTATATCATAATACATTTGAACACTTGCCCTAAATCGACTTCGAGATCCTAATTACTCTAGTGAATAACTACAAAAAATAGATAAATGGGAGATAGAAGAGAAATCTAATTATAGAAATATCTCTTGAAGATTTATGGTTTCTTTGTATGCATGTGTTGTTCGGATAATTCATTGAATGTGTGGATAAGCACTATAAATGATATTTGAAAAGAGTTTATGAACAATTTAATTTTAAAATAAAAAGAAATAGGTGATGGAGAAGTGAATAATTACTACACCAAAAAAGACCTTTTGCAGCGGCCAAAAAATGCTGCGGTAGACCTTTTGCAGCGTTTTAGTGTGTGTTGCGAAGGTCGGTGTTGCCATTGAAGGAAGACTTTTTGTAGCGTTTATTCACTGTTGCGAAAAATCATTTTACAGCATTTTTTAAATGTTGCGGTAGACTTTTTTGCAGCGTCATAGACCATTTTGCAGTGTTTTTTTAACGTTGCAGTAGACCCTTTTGCAACATTTTTTCAGCGTTGCCGTAGACCCTTTTGCAACATTTTTAAACGTTGTGGTAGACTTTTTTTTTTTTGTTAAAATTAGAATATGGGATAGAAAATCAGTATTTCACTAAAATTTCGAATGAATTCAAGTTGATTTTATTTAACATTTCACGATCTTTGCAAATTAAACAATCTATATAATATAAAAAAAGAAACTCTAGATATATTTTTGTATTTGAATAAGATTATACAAAATTCTCATAACAATAAGCAATACACGTGAATTTGTCAAAAAGAAAGTAAAATCACAAATCAACATTTGGCTAACTAATTTGTTTATGAATTCAGACTAATGGCCTTTTCTCTTCGTCTTCTTCGTCGGCTCCATTTTCTGGTGTCTTCACCTTTTTTTGGATGATTTTTTCCCCAAGGTGAGTAGTCCTTGACATACAGGATCTAGACAAAGAAATTAAAGATCAATCAAGAAGTACAGATAAACATGAAGAAAATTTACGTTGTGGTTGTTCGAGCACGTTTTTCTCCAGAAATAGTGCTGGAACAACCACAATATTTTTTTTAAGACCATATGTGAATTTCTTCAAACAAACTTTCAGAAGCATAATTATCAAGTAAAGAAAAAAAAAAGATATAAGATGCACGTAATTCACAAACAATGATCCATCATGGCGATGTGTAGTCAGACCATACCAGGGCATCATTCAACCCTGGGGTATATAAAATTAGGGTACCCAAAGAGTTTAAAAAGATTCACATTTGACCCGTGTAATTCACTTGGAAAATTCAAATTGATATTTTCCGAGTCTTCTCAAACTCTTAGTAGCTACTTTGAATTAGAATTCAAGGATAGATAATACACAGAAACAAATGCAATATAAGAAAACATTATTCAAAACAACTTTCACAAATCCCACTTTAAGATTCATACCTTGATATCATAAGTGTTCCCAGTCCAGAAATTCATATCTGGTCTGTAAGCATAATCATCTTTACTTATTTCGTCAGGGTCATAATTGAAGTAGGTGGCTGCTTTCTTCAATTTTTCATCCATCCCATCAGACAATGTATTGAAACTCTCATCTAGACCATCCAAGAAATTAGATATGTTTCCAACATTGAATCTAGATCCAAACCCAGATAGGTCATGCGCCTTCTCAGATTTATCAAGCTTTTGATAAAAGGAACTCAAAGTTGGACCACTCCTGGAATCATCACTAAAAATCCTTTGCTCAAATTCTTCAGAAGAATCAAATGAGTTAGAATTCTGTTTGTACTGATACCTGTATATAAGACTTGACTGATCAACGTTGAAAGTAATTGAGACTTTCAACAAATATAAGATCTTTTAACATTTCATATAAAGCTACAAAATGTATGAAAATGTCTCCCTTCGTGTTTCAAATCTAGTTAATATTTCCTCCAATCTTGCTCGTGAAACAGGAATATAAATTCCTTGCAGCAACCAAAACCTTTGGTGAAACATACTAAGCGAATTATAAATTCATCATTAGAAATGTGGTCTCAAGTTCATTTTGTGGTTGTTCCAGCACTATTTCAGGAGAAAAAATCCAATTAGAAGGATTCCGAATAGAGAGCTGCCTTTTGATAGCTCAAATGCAAATAACAATGACATGTCAATATTAACAATAAAACAAAACATCGTGGAATTTAGAATCAATTAATGTCATAATCCTAGTTCTCTGATATGATATAATTATGTCTCGTTAGTACTCAAAACGATCTTTTGTATCAAAGTTGTGAAAGGCTCGGCCTAAAGATCCTAACCTAACATTTCATATCCGAATTTATGAGAGTTGATGACAAATGATCGACAGGGCAAATCCAAAACATAGAAACAAATAGCCAAGTTAACTAATTAGTACGAGAAAATGACATGCACTTTGCAATTGGTGGCGCATGTATCCACTCTCACAAACCAGCTGCGATACCTGCTTCTGAAGTCGATCATTTTCCTCCATCAACAGCTTGTTTATAGCACTCAGTTTTCTATTCACGCTATGAATTCTGGTAGATTCTTTCCTCTGCTTCTCTTGACGCCTAAATTCACAAACAATAATTTTCCTAGCCTCCATAAGAATTAAAATAAACAGAGTTGTATCATAAACATAATCAAATTCACCAGGAATCTAACAAACTGACATGTGAAAATCAAGAATTTATTATTTTAATTAATCAAGACTAACAAAAGAGGATGGTTACAAAAAAAAAAATGTATATTAAATTCCATTAATAAGATCAATAAATTAAAGGCGCTAAACAAAAACAATCAAACAATGATGCGCAAAAGCTTTTAACCTTAAGGGCAAAAGTATTTGTTCTTAGGTTCTCTGAGCCATGAGATGAGATTACTCCAAATGCGCCCACCCATTTAGCAACCTGGTGAAGTATAAAATTGCATCCATAGTTAATAAGCCACCATCTCAAATCCCAAATTTTCAATTAATAAGCCACCATCTCAAATCCCTAATTAGCAATTAATAATTCCACCATCTAACCACCATACACACACTAACTCTCGTGTACTCTTTCTCTTCAAAACCTTCACAATCCAAACCTAAAGAAAGAAACCAACCTGTAAATGGATATATATTCATAGGCAATTCGTTGGTAGGCAAAATTGGGGCTTTGTGAGCGTCAACAGGGAGCCTGAGACGACGCTTGTGGAGCCCCAGGTGCGATTTCTTGAACTCAAAGGGTGTCAGGTTGAAGAACTTGGTGACACCATGGATGGCGGAGGGGTCCATCAGCTGGTGGCGCTTGGCACGACACATATTAGCCTTGAACACCGAGAATCTATAATCATGGTGGAGATGATAGAGATTAGGGGGAAGAAGAGTGGAGAGGTGGAGACGAGGAGAATCTATAATCGTGAGGAGAGGCGGAGATGAGGAGGAAAAAGTTAGGGTTTGATTTCGATTTAAAGTTGTGTACTATTTTTTGCAACGTTTATGTTGCCAAATGATAAAAAAAAGAAAAAAATTGTTACATTACGAAAAGTTTTGTTTTCCACAACGTTTAAAAAATGTTGCAAAAAATAAAAAAATTCGCAACACTGGAAAACGTTTCAAAAAGCCAATATTAGCAGCATTCACTTAAAAATGTTGTCAAAGCTCAATTTTGTTAAGCAATGGCAACATTCTCGTATAAGAATGTTGCGATTGTCCTTTTTAACAATATTTAACTATCGAATGTTGTCTTTTATGTGTTGCTAATGGTGTTTTTTGGTGTTGTGACTTCATATAGGCCTATTGAAATGTGCACTGGAAGTTTGACTATTTATAAAATAATTTATATATTTTCCAAACGAATACTTAATTGTCGTTTAAAATGTTTAATGCGCATTAAATATTGAGTAGATTACAATGAATTAATGCATGTTTGACTAAATTAAAATATTTAGGTGATTTTAAATTGTAAGTCCAATAATATGTGTAGATAATAAGTTGGTAATACAAAAGTATATTAGACCACAAGTGGTAAAATTATAGTTGCTTCCCAAACTATATAGTAATTGTTTTATTTCTGAATCAGCAATTCAAAATTTCTTTGTGATTTTATTTTTTTAAAATAAAAAACTGTAAGTGATCTGTTTTTGATAAATTCATTTTATATACACATAAAATATAGGCCTTATTAACCATTTGTGAAAAAACATTTAGGGAAACAAAGGGGAAATTAAATAAATCTTTCAAGTTTCAAATTTTATGCAACCTAATGTTTCTCAAATTATTATGACAAAAATCCATTGAAGCAAACTATTACATACATATTAATCAAAATCTTGACTGAATTAAATTGATTCCTCAATTCCATGTTTCTCACATCTCAGTTTGTTCACCACCACTTCGCCATTTGGTAACGTGTTTTCTGCTTGTGCAAACTATTTTCTCTCTGCTACAAAAGTTGGATCAGGATATGCCTGTTCCAGTTCCTCGATCAGATGACTTCTCCAGCTCTTGTATGTGTATGTCACTACACCAAAAAATACCTTTTGCAGCGGCCAAAAAACGTTGCAGTAGACCTTTTGCAGCATTTTAGCGTATGTTGCGAAGGTCGGTGTTGCCGTTGAAGGAAGACTTTTTGCAGCGTTTATTCACCATAGCGAAAAACCCTTTTGCAGCGGTCTATCACAAAGTTTTTCCAGTGTTGCAGTAAACCCTTTAGTAGTGTTTTTTCAGCGTTGCAGACCAACAAGGTGTACCTTCTTTTCCGGAAGTCCATCATTGGAAACTCCACAATTAAGCATGCTTGGCTTGGAGCAATTCCACGATGGGTGACCCCCTGGGAAGTTTTCTCGGGGAGCGCGCGAGTGAGGATAAAGCATGTTGAAAAGACCTATGTTGGTACAATGGGAACAGTACGTCGTCGATTTAACGATCAGGATAGCCCGTTAAGTGGTACCCGGGTCATTACAAATGGTATCAGAGCACGGTTTTCTAGCCGAAAATCGAGAACTAAGTGCTATGCGAGACAAAGTGCTACGCCATAGGGTGGGAGCCACCTCTTGAACCAGTAGGAACCACCTCTGAATCTCAACGCCGGCAACAGATCCTCGGATGGATCAAGCTCGACGAAGACGTCGCGTGTCTAACGAGAGGAGATTGTAATACTGATGCAGGGGAAGCTTATAGGAAAGACAAAAATCTCACAAAAAGAATTTCAATTAAGAGAAATTCAATAAAATTTTATTTCATTCAAAACTAAATCTGCATCAAATGGCTTACAACATTTAAATAGCGGAAAACCTAAGAAAATTCGAAAATATTACATAATAATGGAAAAATATTATTTTTTTCCATAAATGGAAAAAATTGAGATTATGACAGATCTTGATTCTCCTAATCACCAGGGTCGTCCCCCAGCAAACGGAATCGCAATCCGAGTCTTATTGAATGAAATATTGCTAAATCAAATATTACCATAAACGACAAAAACGCTTAATTGATGACATAAATGACGGAATTTGCCCAAAATTTGACGTGCATCAGGGCCAAAGGCCCTGAGTTGTGATCATCGGCCCCTTTCCAATCGAATTGGACTATCAATTCGCCAAAAACAGACAACCTGAAGTTCCATGAAATTATTATTTTGCCTTCATCATTCTCCTCGGGTTGAGAAAAATTCGCCCTCGAATTTGACGGAGAAGAAACCTCATACTATCACCACGAGACGGAAGCTCTGGCGGCAATCCATCTGGAGGCTCTTCTGGGAAGTCATCATAAAACTCTTCTAGCAATGGCTGAACCCTGGGCTCACTGTCAGCTAACTTTTCCACAAACACATACACTATCCCATATCCTTTCATATTTGTTTCGAACTTCACTTTGGTCAGTAAATTGGCGCCATCCCCAACTATTTTTACTGAGCCCTTATTTGGAAGCAACACACTTTTCTTTCCCCTAACAATACACGTCGACTGGAAGATATCATTACGGAACCAGTCAGTGTTATTTTCCAGGGGAGTCAGAAAACTCCGCCTCACCACCAACGCTTGGCCCACATCATCAACCACAAACTCCTCATCCGCTACTGCTTCTTCTACACCTTCACTGTCAAATATAAGCGGACCGTCATAATCAAACTCTCCATCCTCCATTACTTCTTCTACACTTTCACTGTCAAATACAGGTGGACCGTCATAATCGAACTCTTCCTCCCTTGTTGCTTCTTCAGTGTCTTCATTATCAAATACAGACGGAACTTCATAATCAAACTCTTTATCCTCTATTGCTTCTTCAATGTCTTCAATTGTAACATCCTGAACATTACGATCACGGTGTTGGACTTCCTCAATCGGAACCTGCCCACGACGACCACGACCTCCAGGCGTATGTTGCTGTGACACAAGTGCAGCGACTTGCTGTGTCAACCACTCCACTTGTTGACGCAGCCGTGCGATTTTATCACGTCTACGTACCTCCTCTACTAGGGCTTCACGAGTTTCTTGACGTCTCCTTGACGGCATGGTGAAGGAACGACTTCGGCTCTGATACCAACTGATGCAGAGGAAGCTTATAGGAAAGACAAAAATCTCACAAAAAGAATTTCAATTAAGAGAAATTCAATAAAATTTTATTTCATTCAAAACTGAATCTGCCTCAAATGGCTTACAACATTTAAATAGCGGAAAACCTAAGAAAATTCGGAAATATTACATAATAATGGAAAAATATTATTTTTTCCCATAAATGGAAAAAATTGAGATTATGACAAATCTTGATTCTCCTAATCACCAGGGTCGTCCCCCAACAAACGGAATCGCAATCCAAGTCTTATTGAATGAGATATTGTCAAATCAAATATGACCATAAACGGCAAAAACGCTTAATTGATGGCCTAAATGACAGAATTTGCCCAAAATTTGACGTGCATCAAGGCCAAAGGCCCTGAGTTGTGATCATTGGCCCCTTTCCAATCGAATTGGACTATTAATTCGTCAAAAATGGACAACCCGAAGTTCCATGAAATTATTATTTTGCCTTCATCAAGACCAGGAAAGCTTAAAAAAGATTTGATAGGTACTACTCATACCAATAAGGTGCACCTTCTTTTTCGGAAGTCCATCGTTGGAAACTCCACAGTTAAGCGTACTGGCTTGGAGCAATTCTATGATGGGTGACTCCTTGGGAAGTTTTCTCGGGAAGCGTGCGAGTGAGGACAAAGTATGTTGAAAAGACTCATGTTGGTATAGTGGGGACATTACGTCATCGATTTAACAGTCGGGACAGCTCGTTAAGTGGGACCCGGGTCGTTACACTTTTGTTGCGTTTTTTCAACGTTGTCGTACACCCATTTGCAGCGTTTTTTCAGCATTACGGTAGTCTTTTGCAGCGTTTTTTCAACGTTGTCGTAGACTCTTTTACAGCGTTTTTTAAACATTGTTGTAGACACTTTTGCAGCATTTTTCCAACGTTGTCGTAGACTTTTTTTTTTTTTTTTTACAGTTATATATGGTAATTGACCGACAAAATTGAAAATGACACTTTGTGAACAAATTTTGAAATTGCATAAAAACTAATAATTTTATTACAAATCTTTGAATCAATACAACATTAGAATACATAATTGATGAAATACATGATGCTTGCACAGTTTTCGTACTCCTTTTCTCAAACTTAGCCTATTGAATACCCTCTCAACTTCGTCATTGTCATATTCATCTCTAAATCTATTTTCTAGGGAGTTTTTTTGCATTTTTCAGGTGAGATTCTATTTGCAACAGAATCATGTTTCTTGCCAACGCCAACACCAACATCGCTCTTGCTCTTTAATCTCAAGGATTTCTGGTTGCTATCAGCTTCCGGTCTCTCCAAAGTGGCACTCCTTAAGAGGTTGCCACAAGCAGATGTTGAACATGAGCAATCATCACAAGCCTGCTCATAAACTTGAAATTCATGAATTAATGCAGTCAATGGATCGGTCATCTACATCAATTCAAAAACCATCTTGATTATCAGTAAGTTTATATAACACGGTAAAGTTCAAAAAATTAGTACACTACAAAACCATCATGAAATATTACTTATCTTCTCATTCTGACATATATTCAGCCAACTGAATTTCCATTTTGCATTTGTACCGTAAAAAATGCTTCCACAGAATACATCCCATTGTATGTGTACCCCTCTTACATGCATCAACACGAAATTTCAGGTCGTGAACAAGGTAATTAATATACATCTAGATCACTTCTATATATATATATATATATATATATATATATTAAGTCAATGAACTACCAAAGAACAGTTATAGTTGGTTGTGCAAATTGGTTAGATCACATGCCAAAGTTATTTGACCATTTTATCACTTTAAAAACAAGAAGTTCAATTTTGAGCTCATCAAAAATAGTGTTGACTTAAGTCGATAGGAAGGATGGCAGTACACATAAAACTTGGAAAAATATGAAATATCATTTCCGAGCTCTATATCTGATGAAAAGAACTTCCAAACATCCAGAATAACGGTGTTGAGTTCTATCCAAAATTTAGTAATATCACTGGTTTAAGAAAGTGCCTACATTGTAAGGAAATTCTTTACTCTGCAACAAATCAGCGAGTGTGGCTTCCCCTTCATGCCGCCATATCAGCCAATACTCTGCCCCCTTCTTCGAAGAGCTCTGGAAGATTTTGAAGTGTCAAATTAGTAAGTGTAGAAATTATAAAAAATATTCTCTTATAGCTTTATAATAGGATAGTTGGAAAAATAGAGCAACACCTCAAGAAAGCCATATAGAAAATCAGCACAGCTATTTGCACAAGCCCTTCGCACGCGTTCATCCATCCATATCTCAACTGCTCCATATTCAGTTGCCCTTTTCAAGACTACGTCACCATCCTTCGGAAAACATCAGAAACTATTAGTACTGAGATATGGAAAATTCCTCAATCAAAATTTAAGGCACGAGCCCTTGTAGAACTCATGAATTTTTTTTTACATGGTACAGTAATTGAATAACGAAATACGGATTTGTATGGTATACAGTTCTAGCAACACTACAGTATAACAAAACTTCCCGTTCTTCCTTAATCTTTTCCATATTTGCATAAAAACCATAACTTCTGAGAAATCCAAGGGCATTAGGCATGCTGAATAGGACACCAGTGCTTAACTGAGTGACCTTTCACGAAAAGTTTTGAACTTCAATGGATTACCAAGTAAAGTGCCACCTTTAACCACTTCTTATTGCTGAATTTCAAGTACTTTTTATTTACTGATATAAGAGAAACATGCTGAACATACACAATTATGAATAAGAAATGAAACCAGCAGCAAGTGGTGTCAGGATACAATTTTCTGATCTAGTTTCTCATCAAATATAGTACCAAATAATAGTCAGTGACAGTTTGTTTTGCTTTAATCTACTATCAATTATAACTCGCACAAAGCATCATCCATCTGAAGAAATAAAGGATTTTTCGCCCTGTACTATGATTACCAATTTATCCAGTTGACAACTAGATCATATATGAGTTAGTCAATCATTAAGCTATAAACAGGTATTCCAGAGTAGAGGAAAACTCAACTTCTGAATATCAAACCGGAAAGCAGGTAAGAAATTACATCAAAAGTCACGGGCAACCCAAGAATTTCACCCAAGAAACTTAAATTCTATAAAATGATATTCAGCCGTCTAAATTGCCTCACAAAAGCTTCCAATAAACTATCATTATCAACAGAGTGATTTAATAAAAAAAAATACCCACAAAGTTTGATCCAATACAGAAAATCTTAAACCACAAAGGCTCATACTTGCAAGGAAAAAAATTGAAGACAGGAAAAAAAAAAAAAACCAGCACAGAATAGGTAGTCTGAATATTGAATAATCAATAAAAATTATAATTACAAACTTTAACCTCATGTTCTCTTCTGTCAAATTCTCACAACACCTCTTCAAGAACTCACAGTCGACTTCAGCTTGTTTCAATTTTGTCCTATAAAAATGAATTGTATCAGCTTAGCCAAGCCAATAACTATGATTAATTTGAGATCATATAGACCTAATCTTGATTATTTTTGGGTTCATTGTTCATAGTTTTGTTTAAATCAAATTACTTTGACCAAGTCTATTAACTTTGACAAATAAAGCCATGATTCTCGTTGATCGGATCTGTTCATATAACACCAATATCTATAGGACATAAAACTTATTATCCACTTATAATCCAACTTATTATTCACTTATAATTTAAGCACTCACAACTTATAAATACTTAAAAAGCAAGTCGCTCACCTTGCCTTCCTGTTCTGAAACCACACTTCCACCTACCTAGGCCTTAGCCCCAATCTCTTGGACAAAGCCAGCTTTTGCTTCTTGTTCATGGCACAGTCGACTTTATTATTGATTATGAAGCATGCACTCACGGGATTCAGAGTGTTGTGTTCTTTGAAGCTCTCTTCAAGAAAGGCGGATTGGTCTTTGGAAACCCTGAGGTTTTTCCGAGATCCATCACCATCTTCCTCATCGCTGATGCCTCGAGAGCAATCCCTCTCGAGTTCATGCTCATCACTGCCCATGGGTTCTCTTTCCCTTCGTTTCCCACTCACGCTTGAGATTGTGCTGTTCGGTGAAGACATTCCGGCCTCCTCCTCCTCCAAGTCCGCCGCCATAGGCAGGCGGTTAACGTGAATACCCTTCAGAAACGTCCTGGTTTCTCGATCTGCAACAAAAAGGTTGTGGGCTTCGAGCTATGGGATCCGAATCGGAATCAGGAGGACCGTGATGGGACTCGGAAGTGGGTTGTGAAAGAGAGATGGAGGGAGAAGGAGTTGACCGATGGTTGTGGGGGAGGCGGCGAGGCGGTGAACGAGGAGGGAGAGAAGGGCAACTAGGTATAAAAGTTGATTTCTTTAAGATTCCGGGCGAGCCGGGTTAACCCGATCCACAATTAAAAAAATTGGCACAACCCTATTAGCTTAACCCTTTTACTTTTTGCAACATATATTAAATGTTGCTAAAAGGATCGTTTGCAACGTTTATTCAACGTTGCAAACGATCCTTTTAGCATTTTTTGCAACGATTATCAAACGTTGAGGAAGATCAACTTTTCGCGACGTTTATTAAATGTTGCAAAGAGCACTTTTTGCAACATTTATTAAACGCTGCAAAAAGTTGATTTTCTGCAACGTTGCAAAAAATCAAATTTTTCACAACGTTCGATAAATATTGCGAAAGGTACTTTTTGCAACGTTTATTTATAAAATGTTGCAAAAGCTAAATTATATACTTACTAAAATGTTGCGATAGACCCCTTTAGCAACACTTAACTACCGAACGTTGTCTTTTATGTGTTGCGAATGCTCATTTTTGGCATAGTGTGTTTTGCCTTTAGTAATATTTATTTTTGGCAATACAGTTATATTCAACACGTCCAAATTCAGCTGGATTCTTCCCATCATCTATCAAATTAATAACCTCCATGGGCACCTGAATATTACAGTTCTCCGCTAATTTCATCATATTATCCAGCTCCAACACTTATAAATTATTCATGGCCCGTAGAAGGGGTAATTGGGATGCCATGTTGTTTGAGGAGACAGTGAGGTCGAGCTGGTGGAGGATGCCCAATGTTTTCTCGATTGAATTGGTAACTAGGGTTAAGTTTTGTTTAGAATATTCTGTAGGACTTGCGGCAGCGGTGGATGAAGATTCCATAGGGTGTATGTTATTACACTGTGTAATAGTTATGCCATTCCCAGACATCGATTTCAGCCACTGGATTTATTTGCCTAAGCATCTCAGGTTGTAGACGAAGCTGTAAAAAGGCACATCTCTCTGTTTCAAAGAAACAAACATTAATTAGAGATATATACCATATAGAAAAACAGTAACTCTTAAAAGGAAAGAAAACAAATCTGCAACCTGAGCTATGTGTTTGAAAAGGTATGCACTAAGCAAATGCTTCCTGTTCATGAAAAACTAGATTTTGCCCTAAGGTTTTTTCCAGAGGTAACAGGGGCTTGCATATATATTCTTCATTTCTAGTACCCATTTTAATGGAAGATCCTCATACAGAGACGTCTTAAGAGAGAGAGATTGAGATTTGTAAGAGAGTGTGCATGGGTGAGTGATATATATATAGAGAGAGAGATGGGAGGTTGGCTCGAAGGAGGCTTAGACTCTTGTCCAAATAAAAAACTTATAAAAATTGATAGTCAAGAATGCGGCAAAAATTAAATTTAAATTCTCTAGAAGTATAATTTTCGGGAACACGGGGTTTAAATAATTAAATTTTAAACATGTAAGCAGGCATTGTTTATAAATTTAAATATATGTTAATGAGTTGTGAGTAAATGAATAGTAGTTTTGAATCTCTTAAAATATGTGAATAAAGATTTTTTGAATGTTTTAAAAAGTTTATATATTTTAAAAATAAAATACATGTTTTCCGAGATTGTCTCAATTTCTTTGTGTTTTATTGTAAATTAATAGTGCATGCTCGACACTAGTGCATTTCAGCGAAGAGCATACACCTAAAATTTATGTTGAGAATGACAGTGCCATGTTGTATACCAAGCTCGAATGTATAATAGATTTGTAGTATTATGAACTAAAGCAACGTATAATCTTTTCAAGCTCGCAAGTAATTAAGACAACAAAGCAGCTCAATAGACGATATATACATGACGATGCAAGTAAAGTTTAATTTTGATATTCTTCGTCAGATAATTTCCAAAAACGGCTAATATCCAGAAATTTATGTCATTTCTACGCTTATATAGCTAACACGACATAACCAAGTAATCAGCCTATCGACATATGACACTTATCTTCATGTTATATCTCCTAAAAAACCAGTGATCATACGTAAATATTCTTTTTGCCAATAAATACAATGGTTATTTTGAATACAATGATCATCAATTTACATTTGAGAAAAAATTTCAATATAGTAGAACAAGTAAAATAAAACTTTATACAATTCTTTACATCATTTCTTCTTACTCAGACTCCTAACATAACTTTTAGACTAGAATCAACCGACACCTACTTTTCAAGAGGCCATGAGTGCTAATCAAAATTAGTTTTCCGAACCCCTTCTAATCGAAGAAGAACGGATCTAGTCGAACCCAATGCTGACACGAAGTTGTCCACAATTTCTAACCTCAAAATTTGTTTTGTAGATGCAGTTGCTCCCCATTATAGAGAAAATGAATGCAGTTGCCTTCTACAATTAGACCTTACGATTATAAGGAATAACATTTTCTAGATTCAATTGCTCCCCTTTTGATGAGGACTTTCATGGATATATTTTCTGCAAGGTTATTGTTCCTTGTGTCAACTTCAAAAAATGGTGAGGACCCTGGTGCCTACTCTTTTACCCAATTTATCTTCACTTAGTTTTTGAAATTATAGAGGATACATTCAGAAATTTTGCTGCAATTACAGGAAGAAGTATAAGATGTCGGGAGTTAGTTTTTTTTGTTCATTCTTATCGTTTCATTTTTCAAACAAGGGCTTATTTACTTTATTTGACTGCCATTGTAAATTCGACCAATATTAAAACGGTCCATGCGGTAGTAAAGTTGTCTAAAAAACAAGTTAACAATTTTTTTTTTATTTTTTTTCAAAACAAAAGCGACTTCATCTTTGAAATTTCGAGAGATTATTGAATCTCAAAGAAATTGATGACACATTGTAATAATTTCCTCATAAAACTAAATAGAATTTTTGTAACAATAGTCATATGGAAAAAAAATCACTTCTATTTTTTTTAATCTGAAACACCATCAAAATCCAAGTGAGGTTTTTAGGCCTCCATGCCTTGATCATATGGAGAGTTTGGCTTCCCCGACCTTGTCTTATAAATAATGCAGTCAAGTAATGAGAGTTGAATATGTATACCTTACCCCCAGTGTATACATGAAGGAGTAAGAAAAGAGTATTTTGAAAAGCAACAAACCAAAAAGTAATATTTCCATTATAGCAGAGAAGAAATTTCATAAAGTGGTGATCACCAGTGTAAAATCTCTATAAATTAGTGCATGATTATATTCCGTTCACTAAAGTATATGCATGATTTTATTTTCTATTGATATGCAAATTATCAAATATTATTTTCACTTACAGAAATTAGATAAGTGCATAAAAAATATCGACTTACTAAAATGTTTAAATAAGGATGAAACTTATGTAGTTCGAGAGGGGTGGATATGTAATAATGTGGAATTGAAATAAATTAAGAATAAATTAGCAACAAGTCACTAATTTAATTATTATTCTAGATGGTTAAATATGCAAATCCAGTTTTTCTATGCTTAAATACAGTAGTTATAGTAATCAATAAAGAAACACAGGAATGATCATGGAGAAACCCAACTAGGTAAAAACTCGAGACACTTTGTCAGTCAATAATCCACTATAAACGATTCTTTAACTTACAATCTATCAGACTAGACGATGACATGTACTATCTGCTGACTGCAATTCCTACACCTCTCCTAGATTCTGTGATCCTGCACCAACTCTCAACTACAATTTCCAAAACTCTTCTAGATTCTGCTATCCTGCAGTAACTCCTAACTTTGTGGAATCGTTTATCTCGTGTGGATACACAAAGAACATTGTGTTCTTCACCAAATGGAACTCCAATCACCTTCCTTTAATTTTCAGCAACTCTAACAGATATAGAGGAAGCAGCAGTTTGGTATTTGGATTGTGAAACTGATGATTTTCACCACCAAGAAAATATCACAATGTGAATAATGAAGGTTGAAAGTTTCAAGAGATGAAGAGAATATGAAATCAATGTGTTTTCTCAATGTTCAACCTTAGAAAAACCATTATGTGGTGTTCAAGTATTTATAGGTAGGTTATAAAATGAATGGGCCGAGGAAAAAGCCTTTAAAAAATGAATTAATTCGGACAACACTATCACTTGAGCGAGGGCTCAGCAACAGCTTGTCGCTCAAGTGAAGGAGGGGCGATAGTCTAGTGACAAGATTTCTGTTTTCGAAGCTTGAGCCAAGCTTTGGCGACAGTCTAGCAAAAATCCACGTCGTTTTTCCTTCCACTACAAAAAAAACCGATTTCGCAACAAACAAATGTTGTCGCAAAAATTGAGTTTTTGTTACAAAAGTAATTTAGCGACAACAATACGTTCGTTGCAGGTATTATCGCTCTATATGAGTCACATAATGTGTTTTGCGACGACTTACGTACATTCATCGTAGTAACAAAATCGCAACACTATTTGTTTGAGGCATAAAATACGAAATGGCAACACAATATCTGTAGCCATAATATCGTCGCAATGTATATATGTCGCAAAAAATTTAAAGGGCAACAATTGTATTTGTCGCAACTAATGCTCCAATAAAGTTTTTACGACAAATATGTTCGTTTCGAATGTTGAGTTACCGAACATATTTTGCGACAACTTTCGACCATTTATTGCAGTAACAAAATTGCGACACTATTTGTTTGATGCGAAAGACATGAAATGGCAACACAATATTTGTAGCCATAATGTCGTCGCGATATATATATGTCGCGAAAAAAAATTAAAGGGCGACAAGTGTGTTTGTCGCAACTAATGTTTCAATAAAGTTTTTACGACAAATATGTTTGTTTCGAATGTTGAGTCGCTGAACGTATTTTGTAACAACTTTCGACCATTCATCACAGTAACAAAATCATGACACTATTTGTTTGATGCGAAAAATACGAAATGGCAACACAATATCTGTAGCCATAATCTCGTCGCAATGTATATATGTCGAGATTAATTTAAGGGCAACAATTGTGTTTGTCTCAACTAATGTTCCAATAAAAATTTTACGACAAATATGTTTGTTTCAAATGTTGAGTCGCCGAACGTATTTTGTGACAACTTTCGACCATTCATCGCATTAACAACATAGCAACACTATTTATTTGTAGCAAAAAATATGAATTAGCAACACAACAACGTTGTCGCAATGAATATTTGTAGTAAAATTAATTATGTAACAAGTGGTGTTTGCATTTAAATTTATTTCGTAACACAAAGAGTCTATTGTGCCATCATTTGTGCAACGAGTATCGTTGTTGCCTAATTTATTTCGTGATTATTTATATACGTCGTATATTTTATTTTACAACGGGTAAAATTACTACGCAAAGTATTTTGTGACAATAAACATTTATTTTTGTGTCAAGCTGTGCTCGTAGTTAAATTTATTCCGCAATGTTTATCGCTTCAATGATGTACAATTATTGCCTAATTGATTCAATTTAAACACATAATTTTATTTTAAACACATGTCGGAGAAAAAAACTGGTTTCTAATTAGTACTAGTCGATGCGCGTGCAATACACGTGCTGTAATTTAGTTGGCTATTTAATAGCGTGGAATGAAAATTAAAAAAAAAACAATAATTACCATATGGAAAAAAAATCTTTAGTTTTATTACTCGATTTATTTCTCCAGTTTAATTGCAGCTTTAGTTCGAACCGTGAAAGAGTTAACAGAATAAAAGCAACTGTCTTGATCATGAATGTGCGAACGCATTTAATGGCATCAGCTAGAGACTGTCGATCTGCCCAGCAGAAATGATGCTACTTATAAAGATTTTGATAGAACACAGCCAGAATTATGACTAATATAATAGCAAAAAGAATAAAATAACAAAAGTAAAGACATGCATACCAACTTGATGGCAACAATTACTCCATTTTGAATATTAATACCTACATTAATAGAGTCAACAGATTTTCTCAGGATAACACGAGCAAATTCGCCTCCAAGGATATCTACAAGAAAGAACACATAAAAGGGAAAAAAAAAAAAAAAAAAAGGACAGATTACGAAGTCCAAATAAAGTGTAAAAAATTCACATGAACAAATTTTACTTTGGCCTAGAAAACTGCAGCCTTTTTAAATTGTGACTATAGCATGCATTAGCAACCCAAAATCCTCGATACAAACAAAACCATTCAGAAGGGCATATATCTAATAAAAAATATGTCACCATCGTTACTTTTTCAATTGTGACTATAGCATGCATTAGAATATGTCTAAGGATAATAGTTAGTATACACCGTGAATAAGGCCAGTTAAATGTAAACAATCTTCATTAGGATAATCTTTTCTAATTGCTTCCGCTGTCTACAACAAATGAAGATCTTTTGTCGGCGTTCACACATGACAGAAGGCTCAAATTTTATTCCCTGTAGCATTAACAAGAGGATTGCTGTGTTGAATGGATGATGATGCATAATATATTTGGGTGCCAGTGTGCGTGTGTTGTAATGCACTAATCAGACAACCTTGGAAAAGTTCAATATCTTCATCAGAAGCAAATCCAGCCAATTCATTTAGTTTTGTCAGGATCTCAATTGGCTTGCTAGAGTTTTTAACAAAAAGCCTACCAATATACCTGGAAACAAAGAATGAATAACATACTCAATAGGATTGGATGCACACTAAAACACAAATACGCAAAAACATACACACTTAAAATCACAAAATTACCTAAGCTCTTCTTTATCCGGATCATTAAGCTTGAAGAACAGAAGAATATCTTCTTTAGTTTTGTCAGGTGGAGGAACGGGATGTAGATTCTATATATAGAGCATTTAACAATAAATTACAGTCAGAACAGATCATAGAATCACATTGACGACAGTGGTCAAGATTATCTAGTAGACCGTTAAAAGATACCTATCCACATTCTATTACCAAAAACAACTTCAGCTCTGCATTGTGGGCCTTATTAGAAACTTCTCTCAATGCTCCAATTTGTACAGTATCATTATCAGTTTATCACAGGGTGAATAAATATTTTAGAACTAAAAAAATCAAATGAAATAGCAAATAAAGGATATGTCCCACGAAGCTCATAAAATATTAGAACAAAGTGAATGTGATTAAGACAAAATCAACATAGACTGCCACAATGAAATAAGGTAGTGAATAAGCAACCAGCCAGCATACAGAAAGAAAAATCAACAAACGTACAAAAACCACACCATAAAATTAACTTAAGACTGTAATTTTTTGACAATGTTCTTGTGCTATAAAATTTTCTATTTAAATGCATATGATAATGACCAAATATGTTGTTAATGGATTTGGATCATTAAAAAAAAAAAAAAAATTCGGAAAGATGGTGATTGTTTGCTCACAAGAAATTTCTAATGAAGAAGATGTTAGCAAATAAATTAATGGAGTATTTTGTGGACTATAATGAAGAAAATAAAAAAAATAAGTCAAAGGAGGAAAAGAGAGAAATAAGCATACAGTAATATAGATGCAGAACTCGCACTCAAAAAGATAATAAGAGCAAATAGTCTTAAGAAAGACGAATTTAGGGTGAAAGAAATCTCTAATTAGATATCAATAATCAATAATAGTTTAAATACAATGAAATCCTAGATTCCCTTTTAAAGGTAAAGAATTTTTAATGTTTCAAAAACAAATCAAATAAACAACATTCTACTTAATAAAACTACTGAAATTTAATCTAACTTAAAACTATATCTTCAATCCTAATCTACTTTAAACGTTTCCATTCCTATCCTTATTCTCAATCAAATATAGTTCCAGTGTTGTGCAATTACTTGCTTCCAATCAATGGAAGAACTTCGTCACCCCTAACGTAGTTGTGATTCTTTTTTCTTTTTTGTTTTGCCTGGTGGATTAGAAGTGACAGATTTTGATCGATTACTAAGTACTTACTCTTTTCCAGGTAAGTGCTCCATGTCTTCAATTAAGGAGTACAATGCCAATCCACAAGAAGATAGAGAAAAGGAAAAAAACACGTGAACAAAATTTTAATTCTCCACAGGAAAATGAATGGAAGAGCATTTGAACCCTGTCCTATGCCATTTTTAAAGCCATCAATGAGCAACTATGCTCTCAGAGAAGGTCTAAGAAAACTATTAACTGCAAAAAAATTCAATCTCTAAATGTCAACATAGAAGACAACCTTAAAATAGCATTAGCAAAGATATTATTCATCCCACATAGAAGACAACCTTAAAATAGCATTAGCAAAGATATCATTCATCCCGGCCAAGCTTACTGTTTCCATTTAGGTTGGTTATAGAAGCGTCTCTCATTTTCTTTATTTATGGTTACAAATTTATTGAAGCACAGTTTACCGCTGCTTTTGATGAAGCTCACAAAACCCCACTCAAAACAAGATGATCTCCACATATAGGCTCCTTCTCTTTTTTTTTCTTTTTTTCATATTTCCCACTTGTTTGAGGAAATTATTTTCTTATCTAGCAGTAATTTTTGTCCTAAAACCTGAAAATCAATTTTCATTTAGCCACTTTGCAGTATCCAACTTCTCCACAATCATTTTAGTCTTTGTTCACGAACTGTTTACCCTACACTAAATGTTCTTGCAACTGATTAGAAATTTAGAAATCAAACATTTAGTCAAACTACCTTATTACAATATGTTCTAAACAGCTAAACCTTCTTTAGGTCCATCTCATTGCCAATTATGCTATAATAGTTTGTAAATTGGTGCTCTTCGACTTACCTAAATCATAAACCAATCATCCTCTCAAAGTTAAGTTGGCATAAGGAATAGGAATCCTTCAACTCAACAAGTGCAAATAGTAAAGTTGGGATCAGCACAGATACCATCATCATTATGTAAAAATATCAATAAGGAGAAGGAAACAGTAAATTACAGTATGTGCTTCCTCCTATGGGTTCAATGGACGGTTTGGACTATGAGTATGGTTCTGTCTCTTTGCCTAAATCCAAAAACGCTGAAATTGAACTGGAATATGAAATTCTTTGGCAACTTCCTCCTGTAACGAGCAGAAAGAAATATACTTACATTAACATGTATCAAATTGATACAATTATTTAACCCAGACGTGCTGCGGACAATTGACAATCATAAGCGGACATGTCTCATATGTTCCCATTCAAAAACAAATACAAAGGGTGAGATTAATCAAACACTAATCCAAATCATATTATCCCTAAAAATCACAGCTTTACAAAAAATGTAAGAAAACAACTCAAAATAATAACAAAGAACTGTATAATTATAATAGAACCACAAAACCATATTATGGAACACTGAATACAAAACTCAGCACCTATAATTTGTATACGCATCGTAAGTACATGCCAAAAAATTTTAAAAAATGTTGAAGATATAAAATTAAAGCTGAACCTTTGTCTGGGATCTTCTTCACCACGAAAATTTCCTCACGAGCGACCCATTAAATTTTCAAGTAAAGTGCAATCACCTGAAAATTCCTCAAGGCACAACTCGTGAAGCTATTCTCCGGATTGTGTTAGCGAGTGACATTATTGTTGAGTGATATCAAGCCTTCGAAGGTTTGAAATGGAAAAAGGGTTTTGTGGAAAGAGGAGGCTTCTTGTGTTAGACGCCGCGACGGATCCTTCTTCATCATCGTCTTCATCCTCTTCTTCTTCGTACAATAACTTCTTCTTCGTACAATAATAAAGGAGTGGAAAAGGCTAACACGTGCAGGAGAGGTGGATTGAAGCACACAACCAAATTGTCCAGTTTTGAAGTGGGAAATGGAGACGGAAGTGCGAGAGAAGAAGGGTCGAGGGTTTTCTTTTGGAGAGACAACTATGAATCATAGCTTTAGAGATATTTCAAGGGTAAAATGGGAAAACGAAAATACTTCAATAATGAACAGTAGCTAGCGGATTGAGTCTTTTATATAAAACTAGTTTTGGTCCGTGCAATGCACGGCCTTTGTTTTTTTAAAGGCAATGTTAGCATTGAAGTAAATTTAGATATAATTTTATCCGCGGAATATAGTTATGAAACATTTAAAGAATACAAAGAAAAAAAAAATTCAATGAGATCCATCTCTAAATGCATATTTTCCGTGATCTCTTCGTTCTGGTCTTTTAGTATATAATCCAGGTCATCTTGTCCATCCTATAATCAGAAATGGAGACTACAAAGAAGAAAGAAAAAAAATACTCTTGTTAGTTTAAGTAGAAAGCATAGTTGAGGAAGAAAAGGAGACTATAAAAAATAAAGAAAAGAATATCATTGGTCAGTTTAATTAGAAAGAGGTTCTCACCATAAGGACTCTGTATAGTGCAAGTTGGAGTTTTTCCTACACAAGAACAAAGAGCTAAAATTGAAGATAAATTATGATTAAATTAGATAGATCAGCTAAATTTTGTTGCTACAATATTGGATACAGAAGGAAGGCAGCCAAGTGAAATAAAATTGAAACGTTTACTAATAAAAGTATCTTACATATGTAATATAAAGGTAGTCCATATTGAAAACAAGATTCAACAAGTCCAGTGAAATTGAAGTCGCCCAATACATCAGTTTACAATCTTTTCACCTCTCATAAAGGGAATATGACCAAGGTTTGGGTTTTGAGCTTCTAGTTTGATTCTTGAGAATCTGAAATCACGGGAAAGAGCAAGCTGTCCATCACCAAAGATAGCACACCTGCAATGGGACGAAGATAGAAGTGAAGGACATCTTTATATAGTCTCTTACTCCAAAAGTCTGTAAATTTCCCCCACTCCTCTATATCAGGGGTGAGCATTTGCAGAGCCGGACCTGAGGGGAGGCCCAAGAGGCCGCCGCCTCAGGCCCAGAAATCTTGAGGGCCCATTTTCTTGGGCTTTTTTTTTTTTTTTTTTTTTTCTAAATTTTCAGCCCATTTTAGTTACACTTACCTTTCCTTCCTTCCCCCATTTAGCCATCCCACCGTCGTCCGTCCCACGACGAATCCTACTTAACCTCACAACTCTCCACTCCCCAGCCCCCACTGTTTCCACCACCGGTAGCCTTGATTAGCCAGTCCACCTCCACTCCTCCGCCACCACCGTCTGCGACTACGAGGCTGCGCCGTTTCCTCCACTCCACTACTCCGCCTCCAGCCCTAGTCCACACCTCCACCTTCAAGCTTCAGCCCTTTCCTCCACTCTAAGTCTCCACGGCTCCGCCAGTTTCCCAGTCCTTCCCTGCGTGAATGTCGCCAGCGTCCTCTCCGGCTCTTTGTCTCCGGGCCCGTGATTATTGAGTTACCTCAGGTATGTAGGTCATATAATCATTTGTTTTGTTGGTGCAATGATTTGGGGTAGTCTTGATTTTTAGTTTTGTTAGGATAAATAGTAGATTATTGTGATATTTCGGGTTTCTGTTTGTGTAAATGTGTGCTTTGGCGGGTGGGGTTGGAAGAGTTTGTCAATTTCCCTGACTCCTCCCCTAGAGCCACATATATTTATGTATATTTGAAGAGATTTTGATGCACTATGTAAAATCAAAAGTTTATTCTTTTGTGTATGTATAGGATTTCGAAAGTTCTTGCATTTAATTGAAGAAACTTGGCATGCACCATAAGTATTGTGCAGGGGATTAATGATGGAAATTGGTTGTTCCACCGAGTCATTGTATGAGAAGTCGAAAGGGAGCATATTTAAGTAAGAGACTGATGCTTAAACTACATTGATTAATAAACTGATGCTTGAAGATTTTGAAATGATGGTTTAGAGAAATAGGGGGATATGAGACTTTTTGGTTACTATTATAATTTATAACTTTCGTTTATTGTCTATGTTGTGTTTAGGTGACTTGACATACGGGGATGGGCGAGATATTGAATTAGATTTTTTTTAAACATATTTGGAGATTTTGTGAATTTTTCAGTACTTTGGGAAATCAGTGCTCAACTAAGTGGTCCTAGAAGACCTTTGAATTCTAGATTATACTTTTTAAAGCAGGAGGGTTACTGTAAGAATCCAACAAGGATCTGAAATAATCAATTTTGTGCACAAAAATTAGCATGGTCTAACAAGGAGTTGAAGCATTGTCAATTACTGATCAATAATTGTGTCTTTTATCTTTTATCTCCAGAGTTGGAAATGTTGTGTTTAATTGGATTCTAACTTAGAATTGTAGGATGTTTATATTTGTGTATCATTTCCCGCCGTCCCTCATTGCGAATGAATAACTGGTGTTGCTTAGGATGGGAAGGCAAAATTATCATTACACAAGGGAAGTCCATGGCCGAAAGCGATAGGCTAAAATTAAACGAAGTTGTGTGGTAGATGTTTTTACCTTGAAAATGCTGCTTGACGAGTGTGTTTTACTCACGAGTTTTATACTTATTTTAACTTGATTATTGGCTAGATGATGTGAACCCACGTAATAATAACACAAAAGATTGAATCACAACCCCAAGAAAGCTGAAATCCCGGATTGAAGTTTGACCCAATAATTTATTCAATCAAGGAATCAAATTTATGGAAGAACTTAACCCCTTAATTAGTTTCAAAAACTATAAACCTTGCTATGAATTTGGTGAACGACCCGAAGATGAATTTCTTGATAAGTTCAAAATTGTGTTTAGTGAAGAACAAGAAGAAAACAACCTTACTTTGATTTAATCTCTCAATAATGTGTTGTTTTACAATGAAAAGAAAAGTCATATATACAGGGAACTCATAAAAACCCTAATTGAAATGTAAAAGTAGTTAACAAATTTAGTTCCGTAAGATTCTTTTAAAAGAAAAATAGGAGTGTCTGTTATGACTTGGGGGGCCCAAATTTTAAAGTTTGCCTCAGGCCCCGCGAAACACAGGTATGGCCCTGAGCATTTGTTTAGTGGAATAAAATGTCCTCACCTTCAGAAACCAAGGTAAAAAGATATCTTCTCAATCACAGGTAATTCCTTGACAATGCTTGTTCGAGCAATAATAATATTTGAGAAAGAGGAAAACAGATTGCAAATGAAAAAATAACAATAACCTACACTCAGATTTATTAACCTGTTATACTAAATTTTATTGATTTCCACTTCTCAAAGAAAATGATCAGACACAACTCCAGGAGCTTAACGCTTGCCAGGATCAGGGAAGTGAAATAGAAAACTTTAACCAAAGTAAGTAATCCCCTCATCCCAAAAAGAATTAAAACAATAACGAATAAAGAAAGGCACCTCCACAAGCTCCTTCTTCAGGTCTAAATACTCGAGTTCCCAGGTTCATCGTGTAATAGATTGCCGACCTGATCCATATAAAAGGCAAATGCAGTTGAAGAAATTAGCAGTTGTCACAAGTTCCTCATATTAAATTGGAAGTTATTATCTTCAAAATGCATAAATAAGCCAAAGATAAGAATTAACTTAATGAACATAAGGTCTTGATGCAAGAAAGCTATGCAAGTGTATAGACAGAAAATGCATGTCCATTGAAATGTAAAATTTCTTATCCTCTTAACAGGGATGAGGGAATAAGCAATGAGACAAACACCAGAAAAAGAAAAATTGCTACTGATACTGACCTTGATGGAAAAGAAAAATTACAAGAACAATATAAGAGAACCTACATGGAAGAATGATTATCATGAAGTGTCACCACTCATACTTCAATGGAACGTCCATTTGAAGCAGGCTATCTCATACAATAATGTGGCACTTTATTAACACTAAATGTTTTATGATCAAAAACAATTTACCAACGTAGGCCATGTTAATCAATTTTCACACCTCTACCTAACTGAATCAGCTTCAATAAATCAACATTGGCTTTCAAAGTTTGGTAATGATAGTCACTGGAATTCCTGAAATTTCCCACGGGTCGGATTACAATACCCAGGAACTCAATATCCATGGCAATATATGGGTAATCATCGACAATATCTCGAATTAGGGCAAAATCTTGGTCCAGATTATTAGCCCAACCTCCCGAATCTGAATCGATTCGCTTTTTTGTTAAAAGTGACATCTCCCACAAGATTTTCAGAGCAAATTTATTTGATGAATTTAACAGATTTTTCTCAATCAAAATTTGAAGAGCCGTCGGATTGGTCTGTCAAAACCCCTCAAATTCAAATAAAAAATGCATTAAAATCCAGAAAATGCAAGATCAGCCCCTAATTCCAACAGCCAAATAAAAAGAACGAACACTCATACAACAAATGTGAATTAAAACAACAAATACCTTGTGAAATCAACAAATCTTGGATCTTGATACAACGAATCAATGAAATTATGCTATAATTTAAATATAGTGCCAATATACATAAACATAATGAGGTGAGAAATCCGGTGGGATGATCGTCGCTTATTAATAAATGGGATAGAGGAGAAGTGAATTATGTGTTGGGGAAGATAAAATTTCTTTTTTTTTTTTTTGAACCCGTGCGCGCGCGGGGATTTGGAAAGTCCCTGTCCGCGGGGAGTTTGATAGTAGTTTTTTTTTTTTTTTTTTTTATTTTTACAATTGTGGGAAAAAATTCCCTAGAAATTAATAATCACTTTTAACAAATATATTATGTAAGACAATTAGCGTTAGAGTTTGACGAGAAATTGAACAGAAAATTGACAAAACGAGTCATTTCAAAGAAACGGGTATAACTTTTTGCACCAGTGTCAGAATTTATATTTTAATATGTTTTCAAAAACATCTAGTAGCACTCTAGACCATCCTAATCCGGGGTTCCCCGGTTGACGTCGTTTTGAGCCTCAAATTTGTAGCTCAAGGCAGTCTACTGAGTAATTGAAGTTTTTTTTTTTGTTTTTGCGTTTCAATTGTTTTAATTAAGTAGATATCTATTTTGGTCTTTGTTTCATGAATAATAGAATTTTGTTTTTGAGGCTATTAGAAAAATCGGATTAATTAGGGAAGATATAACTCACTGCGAAACTCCCCGTGCACGTACGAGTCCATGAATTGAGCTTATTGTATTTGTAAGCTATTTACCGATTTTCCCTTCAACACATACCATATTTACCTCAATCAACAGTTGTGTCAGTGCATCCTCTTCAATCAGCAATTGTGGGAAGGATAAAATAGGGAATAAAAATGCTTCACAATTGAACATTACACAGTGGGCTTGCTGATCTTTGCCCGTCAACATTTGTGGCTGAAGAAGAAGTCTAGATTACCCTTTAATTTTGATAAATTGTGTATGAAAAATGTTTCACAAATCAATAGTAAATGATAGGGATAAAATGGGGAAAAACATGAAATCTGGAGAAAGTGGGGAAAATCGTTAGTTGGTGGGGATAAAATGGGAAGATTAAATATGTCCTGAATGAATAGTAAATGAATGATTTCCTCTTTTAATAGAAGAGGGATATAGGGATTAAAAAAAATTTCTTCAAAATCTTTAGGAGGGGCACGTGACCCCCCAGGTCCGCCCATGGATGGAGGTTTCCTAATTAAATTAGAGAACGTGTTTTGGTGGGAGGCTAATGAAAATTAGGAGGGAAGTGAAAATGTAATGTAAATTAATAACTTTTTCTATTTTGTTTATTTTTTTAATTTATAAAATTTTCGAACGTGTTTTGGTGGGAGGCTAATGAAAATTAAGAGGGAAGTGAAAATGTAATGTAAATTAATAACTTTTTCTACTTTATTTATTTTTTTAATTTATAAAAAAAAAATTTAAAAATTATTTACAATATTTTACAATGTTTCTGATTAGCAATGGATACTAACGGACGTCACCTACAGACATATCCGTAGGTGAAATATCAAAATGTTAAACCACTACATTAGGTACGGAATATTCGTTCATAAAGAGATTACCATTACTAACGGAAAGTCCGTTGGTGATTATCGGTACGTCACCTATGGACATATCCGTAGGTGAAATATCCAAATGTTAAACGACTACATAAGGCACGAAATATCCGTTGGTAAAGAGATATCACTGTTACTAGCGGAAATTTCATTGCTGAATATCATAGTTAAAAGCGGCTTACATTTATTAATGGATAATCCGTTTCTTATTACCAACGGATGTAGTCCGTTGGTGATTATTGGCCTGTCACCTACAGAAATATCTGTAGGTGAAACATCCAAATGTTAAATGACTACATGAGGCACGGAATGTCTGTTGGTAAAGAGATATCACTGTTACCAACAAAAATTTTGTTGCTGAATACCGTAGTGAAAAGTGGATTACTTTTACCAACGGATAATCTGTTTCTAATTACCAACGGATATGGTAATTTTCCGTTGGTGAAAAGCTAATTTTTAGCAGTGGCCCCTACTAAACTTGAGATTATACAGCAAGTTTTAGGAAAATCTAGAGATTACATTAGACGACTTGGACATGATCCAAAACCTGCCTCAAACCACTCTGTTCATTTGACATCAGTTGATACTGAGTCAATAGCCATTCGAGAGCAAATACAAAAGCAGGAGCAAGAATTATTGAATATGCATGCTAAGCTTTCTCAATCTGAGACACTAATGCATAAGTTCGTATCGAGTCAAGTTGGCACGTCTCCACAACAATCTGAACCAGCATCAATGGTTTAGCATGCCATCGCCTATTGATAATTATGATTTATTTAATTATTTGCTTTAGTTGTGAGACAACTATTTTCCTTTATGGATTGGTTTGATCGAGTAGTCCTTTTTTGTATGTTATTATGTGATTGAAAGTTGAATCGTATAATGCATTTTTCTTAAATTTTTTGGGAGTAAACTTTTTTTAAAGATATTTTACTACTTTTGTTTTTGGACACATTCTTTATTATTTGTCACAACTTCTCACATTTCACGACAACTGTTTATGTCACCTTATATATTTTTTGGTACTTATTTTTTTTATCACAATCTTCGCAACACACTCTAAAAATGTGTCGCGTTAAGTCACTTATTGCGACAACGTTTTGTATGTCGCGAAAAATCTTATCGCGAAATCACGATTAGAATTTTTAGCAACAAATATTTATTATTTGTTTGTCGCCATAAGTTCCCCACCAAAAATATTTTGGCTTCCCTCATATTTTTGGCGACATTCTTTATTATTTGTCGCAACTTCTCACATTTCACCACAACTTTTTATGCCGCCAAACGTTTTCTGGTACTTATTTTTCTCATCACAAACTCCGCAACAAACTCAAAAAGTGTGTCACATTAAATCACTTATTGCAACAACTTTTTGTATGTCGTGAAAAATCTATTTGCGAAATCACAATTACCTTTTTTAGCAACAAATATTTTTTATCGCGAAAAGTAGACCCTATTACATCATATTACATCACTTATCCCTCATATTTTTTACTACATTCTTTATTATTTGTCGCAACTTCTCACATTTCACGACAATTTTTTATGTCGCCAAACGTTTTTTGGTACTTATTTTTCTCATCACAAACTTCGCGACAAACTAAAAAAATGTGTCGCATTAAGTCACTTATTGCAACAACTTTTTGTATGTTGCGAAAAATCTTGTCGCGAAATCACAATTATAATTTTTAGCAACAAATATTTTTTATCGCGAAAAGTTGACCTTATTGCATCACAAGCATTTTGTTGCAAGAAATAAAGGTTTGTCGCCATAAGTTTCCCACAAAAAATAATTTGGCTTTGGCGACGTTCTTTATTATTTGTCGCAACTTCTCACATTTTACGACAACTTTTTATGTCGCCAAAGATTTTTTGGTACTTATTTTTCTCATCACAAACTTCACGACAAACTAAAAAAATATGCCGCGTTAAGTCACTTCTTGCAACAAGTTTTTGTATGTTGCAAAAAATCTTATCGCGAAATCACAATTCGAATTTTTGGCAACAAATATTTTTTATCGCGAAAAGTAGACCCTATTGTATCACAAGCATTTTGTTGCAAGAAGTAAAGATTTGTCGCCCTAAGTTTCCCGCCAAAAATATTTTGACGCCTTGTTTCCCTCATATTTTTGGCGACATTTTTTATTATTTGTCGCAAATTCTCACATTACATGACAACTTTTTATGTCGTCAAAGGTTTTTTGGTACTTATTTTTCTCATCACAAATTTCGCGACAAACTCAAAAAATGTGTCGCGTTAAGTCACTTATTGCAACAACTTTTTGTATGTCACGGAAAATCTTGTCGCTAAATCACAGTTTTGTTGTAGTGTTCTTTTCCCATTTTTGAACCCTAGAAACTATACTTTTGACAAATTGCACATTACTTCTTGACTTTTTACAACATATCAAATCTAGTCCTTTTGTACACAGATTAGCTAATTACATAACATCAAATACCTAACAAACTCCTCATTTGACATTCTGTGACAAAACCACAATCTAAGTCAAGGAAGTATTAAATAAATTACAGACTCAAAAACTGACTCAACTTAAAACTGTCTTGAACCAATTCTTCATTTCATTTTTCAGTACATGTTTCCTGAAATAGACAACTCAAATACCCAATGTAAAATGTATGTCAAACAGGATCAACAGTTCAAGTGTAAAAGTGATTTAAGCAGTTTGCAATTCATTTTTAGTTTCATAACATATACTAAATTACGACATAGTATCAATGCAACCCAACATACCAAAATGAAACATTGACACTAATAAAACATCAAAAACTTAATTTAGCAAAACTGAAATTATATCAGAATAAGGTAATCAATAGGATCAGCCGGCACAATCGGGTCAAGAGGCTATGCGGGCTCAGAAGAAACATGTGACCTACTTTGAACAATGGTAGTATGGCCAATCAGTCGAGAAACCCGCTTCGGAACCCCCTCGGGAAAACTCACTTGTTACTAACCTATATATCAAACAAGCATACAGCAGCCCGACTTTCATCCCCGTGACACGAAAAGCCCACAAAATTTGTTGGCAAATGAATAAAGGTAAATCAATAGAATCGCTGTGCAGCAGGGCGCACAAAAAACAAGCCTTCTCCATGGGTAATGAAGAAGTATGAGACATAGGCTAAAGATTCGTGCACACAGTGCGCAACAGAATCTGGCGATCCGTAGGAAAAAAACCAGTGCGAATTGCACCGAGACCTCCCTCCAATAATGTGTTAAACACCGTCGAATGGACTAAAGAGTCCACCGGAAGAGTATCGACGTAAAATAAAGAAACAAGGGATGGACAACTTTGGGAATGTAAGTTATGCTCGACACAACATCGGGAGTAATCTTAATCGTCTTACCCCTAAGAAAAATCCAAAAAGACGAACTACTAACGTCGTAGGTGTTAGCATAAAACTCATGAATAAGTAGATTCGGTGGAGGGACCAACTCGACCAACAACGGTTCCCAACCCGGGAGGTGAATATAGCAGCGAGGTCAGGGGAAAGATCAGACATAATGACCTTGCGCTCAAACAGAACTGGTCGTAACAAAAACTACGACCTAAAAATATCCTGGGCAATCGCAGGGATAAACCTAGACCTACTGAAGGACGTGGAGGAACCAGGTGTAGAAGCAGCAGTACGTGCTCTCTTAGGTTGCATCTAAAACCAGTAAGACCAATATATCAATAACTTGATATGATATGCAAGATATGTATGATATGCATGAATGCACGCAAAACGATGCAACCAAGGTAAGTTCATCGTGCCCTAGAGTGAATGCACAATGACATACAGTGATGCCTAGACGTAGGTGAAATGAAGACATGACGCATGTCGTGATGTCATGCCATAGTGATGTGACGTCACCTTGCAATGCCCACACCCAAAACAATGTAACAACATCAATATAGCTAAACCAATAACCACCACATTCCAATAATCCGTTAACAACAACCCAATCAAAACACCCGCCAAAACAAACCAACTACTACACACATAAGCCCAAAATTGAACGAAAGCATTCAACTACTCCACAACCTCATGACACCAATCAAAAAATCTCAAACAACCATCAAAGTTCATCCCCAATCGACCAATTGACATCCTAAATGCACAAACACACAAAAAATGAAGAACTTGGAGAGAAATCGCTAGAAATCCATCCAAAAATCCAATTTTCGTTGTAAAAATGTGCAAAATTGATGACATAGTATGAGAATGCATAAAACATGAGATGTCAATGCCAAAATGTGAAACAAGAATGGCCAAAAATTGCAAAAATTGAAAGGAAATAGCGTTTAAGAGGTTTACCTTAGAAAATTTGTTGATTATATGAAATAGCACCTGAATGTAGTATTTTGGGATGATTAAAGTGTAAGGGAAGCAAGAATTTTATGTGGATGATGAATTTTGAGAGAAATCAAGAGAAAAATAGCAAAAAAATGAGTAAAACCCTGAAAAATAACGTTAAAATTCAAATATACGAGCTGTCGCTCGAGTGATAGTTGGGCGACAAGCGAGCGAGCCAGCTTCTGCTTCTGCTCCTGTTAACAAAAATAGCACTGAATTTTTGAAAATAAAGAAATAGCACTTTTTTTTAAATAATCTTTAAATTAAACAAATTAAGCTCTTGTCAACCCGATGAACTCAACCATGCATATATTCACAAGTAGATTGTTATCAATAAACACTTTCCAATGTACTTAATCAAGTTCAAAATGGAGTAAAGTGTATAAGTGACTCACGCGTGTTAAGTGTCACTATGCTCTCGTGAATATGATTATAAACCTTAAATTTGTGAGAAATGATATGCGATTATTACTGTTAAATAAGAAATTTCCTTACTATCGAAAGTCAAACCCATAAAAATCTTGGATCTGAAGACGAGCTCAATTAAATAAATATTTTTCTTTACTCCCCTAAATTTTATCATATAGTTTTTTTATGACGATTTTCTCATATATTACATCTTATCACTAAACCAAAAAAAACCTTTTGCAGTTGCAGCCAAAAAATGCTGCGGTAGACATTTTGCAGCATTTTAGCGTGTGTTGCAGAGGTCAGTGTTGCCGTTAAGGGAAGACTTTTTGTAGCGTTTATTCACCGTTGCGAAAAACCCTTTGCAGCGTTTTTTAAAAGTTGCGGTAGATCCTTTTGCAGCATTTTTTCATCATTGTGGTAGACCCTTTTGTAGTGTTTTTTAACCTTGACGTAGACCCGTTGCCATTTTTATTTTTTTTTACAGTTCTATATGATAATTCACCGCCAAAGTTAAAAATGACACTTTGTGAACAAATTTTGCAATTGTATAAAAATTGATAATTTCATTATAAATTTTTGAATCAATACAACATTAGAATGTATTACAACACAACCTATCTAAAATTCTTGTTGTTGTATACAATATATTTCTGATCAGATTAACATTTCCTTCGAGAACGCAGTATCTTCACCAATGACACACTGTTGTAAAAACAGAAGCATCCCATTCTGCTCTCTTATTCTGTCCTGAATGTGCTTTCTACGGTAAGTACAATTCCCAACAATGGCCACATCATAATTCTTCGCTGCATAACCCTATGATAGAAAAAAAAATCTAAAATGGAGAGGATTAGGCTCCTCACCTTCCAACACACATATTACATTGTAAAAGTAAACTACAAAAGATGGAAGAAGCAATACCAATTTTAATTTTTTTGAAGTTCATAAAAGATTTAGGTCCTCATTTTTCCTAAACTAAATTTACAAGAGTTTCGTATAAAGAATTATCAGAAAGAACATCACCAAAATAAGTTGATAATCTCTTCCTCAAAACTCAGCAACCAGACCTTTGATTTTTAAGCAATTTTATCAATATAGAAAAAATGAAGGAAGCAGAATCGAAAAATAAATATATCACCAGACAATGATATTTTCAAAACTCGAAAATGGTAGTTGCTGAATAGCTACATTGAGACATCATTAAAAATATTTCCCACGAGATCTTCATTCAAATGGCAACTATGCTATGTATCGACTCAACCCTCCTCCTTTCTCGGGCTGGGGCCGACTGTGTCAAGCAAACATGCAACACGTGCGGAGTTACAAGATTCTACTACCTAGAAAAACAAAGGACACAGAATGAAGCAACTTTAAATGGCAAAAACATACTAAGCAAATATTCAAATTATTACGAAAAGAGAGATTCTAAAAGTGATAGAATTGTGAAATGGAGAAGGGAGATATTGGTAAAATTAACTATCTAGTAGTTCCAAGCATTCTTTTATAATTCTACCAATTCATTATATTTCATTGGGATCTAGGCAGACATTTTGACTATGAACCAAACATGCAAGAGGGAAATAGAATTATTTATGATATTCAGGAAGACTAATTTAGATCATATATTTAAGTACCAAACAAAGACATTTCAAAAACTACGTAACATTTCCACTTAAATCCATTGAGGAAAAGAAGTTCCCCATAACAAATAAAACACCCAAACTAGTTAATGCAACTTCTGTAAAATGTACATACTTGACAGCTTAAATATATACAGAACCTACAAGAGGGAACTAGGACACTTCAGGACAGACCAGCTGCTACTTTAAGATCCAATAACATCACTAGATGAATAGACAGGACCAGCCCACTGGTTTGTGTCTAGTCCAAGTAAGTTCATTGTGCCTTCCAGCTCCTTGTATACTTTAAAATGTTAATTTGACCCAATATGAAGACAGAAAAGAAACAGAACAATCAACACAGCTTTATAAGATGTGCCCCAAAGCAGGTTGATGCAAAGATTTACAGAATTTTGACTGGTTGTTTACCGTATTTAACAGCCACCAGACATGATATCACTTTTGCAGTAAATCTATTGTCAAGGTTCAGACAAGAACCTAGTGAATTGCATTTTAAAGCTGCAAAAAGAGTCTTGGGATATATCAAACGAACTGATGAAATGGGGATTTCGTTTAGGAAGTCAGAATTATGCAAACTAACTGGCTACACTAATAGTGATTGGGCTGGAAGTTTTGAAGACATGAAAAGTACTTCTGGCTACATATTTTATGTTGGTTCAAGTATCATATGCTGGAGTTCAATGAAGCAGAAAACTATGGCACAATCAATAGCTGAAGTTGAATATATAGCTACTGCAGAGGCCAAAAATCAAGCAATTTGGCTGAGAAAAGTATTAGAAGATCTGAAATTTAAACAAGAAGAAGCCACAGTTATCTATTGTGATAATCAATCTACAATCACAATGGTAAAGAATCTAGTCTTCCATGGTAGAACCAAACATATCAAAATCAAATACCATTCAATCAGAGAAGCTCAAGAACAAAAAGAGATAAAGCTGGTACATTGCAAAACAGATGATCAACTAGCTGACATTTTGACAAAATCTTTAGACAAGGCTAAATTTGAAACATTGAGATTTAATCTTGGTGTTTCCAGTAAAAATGTCGAGGAATGTTGAATATAGCTGACATTCTTATTTTCACATTTCTTGTTTTAGTAGGCTAGATATTTTGTATCTTAAAGTCTTAAGTTTAAAGTGTTCAATTTGATAACTTAATCTTTGTAAAAGTTATCTTAGTTAGATCTTTTTCATAGGTGGTTTGTTAGATTAGGAGGTGGAAAACTTGTCTTCGTAAAGTTTATAAATACTACTTGTATTGTAATGAAAAATAGCGTCAATCTTCTTTCTAAAAAACAGAGCAAAACAGGGTATTTTACTTGGGCAGAAAAACAGAGTATGACAGTAGCAATTCCGGTAAGTTTTTAAGCATATATGGTGAGTATAGTGCAAATTCGGTAACTTCAGTGTAAATTCGGTAAGCTCTCTGTTTTACATTAAAAACATAATTTCCTTTGAAAAATCCGGTAAGTGCTTTGTATATCCGGTAAGCCAAGTATATATCCGATGAGTTGAATTAAACAATTAGGAGTGTTAAATCCGGTTATCAAATTATAAATCTGGTGAGTTCCACTCTTTGATTCATACAACTTCAACAAGCCCCAACCTCCTTTCATGCGTGTAGATGTACCAACTAACGTTCAATTTCTTTGTCTCAACCAAATGGAGTGATTTTATCTCAGAATTGTAAGAGTAGAAGTCCAGTCTACTGTAATCATATCCAAATTTAGAGAAATCAAATAAAATCAAAACACGACTTGAGGTCTCACAAGTTTGAACATTCTGACGGCCTGACTCTAGCAGTTACAATGCTACTTCTTTTGAGGGCTCGATAATCTACAACATAAAACATGTAGTTTAAATTGAGACAAACATTAATTTGAATCCCGTTGTAAAAAAGGGCAGATTTTAGTAACCTTATTTATGACAAACAATCCAAGTTCTTCATAACATTCACCCCGAGCTAGTAGTTGTACTATGAAGACATAATTATTTGGATCCACCTTCAATTTTTCAAAGCATGCACTGAAGCAAATGGGGATAAAGAAAAGAAAAATATAAGAGAATAAAACATGAAATATTAACAATTTCAGCTAATAAATAGAAACAAAAAATAAAAACATAAACAAATGATGTTGATCTTACTTCAAAATACGGTGATATTCAAGCCATGACTTATCTTAACATCTCCCAAACTGCCAAAATTTAAAAATAAAATAAAAATTAAAGCAGAGTTCAAAGAATTCCTGGTGGAATGTAAAAGTAAAATGGGTTCACTACATTAATAAGCAATGTGATATCCTCAAAACAATACAGATTAGTAAGTTGAAATTTTTTTCAGGACTTCTAAAAGAACATACCTGCGAATGAACTCAACAACAATATAAATCAAGTAAAATGCATCTCCTGCCACCTCTTCCTCAATAGCCCTAAACACAAGTCTGGGCAGATCTACTGGTGAAATTGTGGCTGAAATCACTTGGGATTCCTGCTGCTCAAAAGCATTAGCATTTAATGCTTTGTTACTAGAGACGGCGGCCGACCGGAGACACAGCGACCGACCGGAGCAAGCAATTCCCAGACACGGGTTGCGATTCCTGATTGAACAAAAGCCCAAAATTACCTTCGTTATTGGAAGAGGAAAGAGGAAGGTTATGAGAACATGGAGAAAAATAAGGAGGAAATGGAAAAGAAAAGAAGGAGAAGAGAGGCATGAATGGAGGGGCCATGTTGGAGAGGGAGGCGTCAAGGGAGCTATGGTTTGGGTTATTTTTTGGTTTTTATTATTTTAGTTGTATATAATTTAATTTGAAAAAAAAAATACGAATCTTTTTGCAACATTTTAAAAACATTGCGAAAGACGTCTTTCGTAACGTTTTATAAACGTTGGGAAAAATAAAAAAATTCACAACACTAAAAAACATTGCAAAAAGGCAACATTAGCAAAATTCACCTGAAAAATGTTGTCAAATCTCAATTTTGTTAAGCAATGACAACATTCAAGTATTAGAATGTTGCGATAAACCTTTTAGCAACATTTAACTACTTAATGTTGCCTTTTATGTGTTGCAAATGATGATTTTTTGGCTTAGTGTATGTGCAGACTATTGACCATTAAGCGACTAAATTGACTTATAGAACAAGCTTTAGCCCGATTAACCCAAGTCAGTTGATCATAGGCACCAGGTTATAAGAAAACTCTCGGGCTTAATTACTCGAGTTAAATAGACTTGGAACAAAAGTATAAGATGAACAAGAACTTCACTTTTTTTTATTTTTTTTTATTTTATTTTGATAAATAATACAGGGTGATTTATCATGAGCTAAGGTCATCGAAATGTAAGTTAATTCACGTTCAAAATCACCTTATCAACCGATGACAGTCATCCCAAATCTCACGCATGCAATCCAAATTTACTCACAAGATCAAAGTGTGTTGTGCAAATGGTACGTGACGAAACATATACTCAACACTCCACATTAAACCAAACCAAGTAATGAAAATGAATAGAACAGATATTTGATCACAAATGCTATGTTTCAGTGCACCATTAAGTGTCTATAGCCCAAAAACAATTTTTATTTTTTTTATTTTTTAAAAATATTATTTTCCATCACATCAATAACTTTTCTTTCTTTTTCAACCACACATTATCCATCAATCCATTATTCCAAAATACATTCTTTCAAAATAATGTGGCTCACACACACCCTTAGCCATTTTTGAAATTATTTGACAAGGAATATGGAAATTAACCTTCACTTGCTTCGTTGCGTATATATCGTCTATTGAGCTACTATGTTGACTTAATTGCTTGTCAACTTGAAAATATTATACTTTGGTTTAGCTCATAATACTACAAATCTATTATATATTTGTGTTTGGTACGACATGGCACTGTCATTCTCAACATAAATTTTAGGTGTATGCTTTTCGTTGTAATGCACTAGCATCGAGGATGCAATATTAAATAAAACACAAAGAAATTGAGACAATCTCGGAAAACCTGTATTTTATTTTTAAAATGGCTTATTAGCACAAAATGTCCTTATTTTGACAATGAGTGTGCAAAGCGTCCCAATGTTTCATTTTTTTTTTATTTTGCCCTTATTTCAACGTTTCAGAGTGGAAAACGTCATTGTCACTGTTTTTAGTGTAAAATGACCAATATATCCCTCATATTTAAATAAAACAAAAAAATGAAAAGAAAAATAAAAAATAAATTTAATTATACTCCCAAACTTTTTAAAAAGTGCAAGTGAGTCCAAAAACCTTATTAAAAGGCTTAAGCACAAAACGTCCCTACGTTTGACACTTAATGCGGAAAATGTCCTTACGTTTCAAACTTTTTGTGCTTGGCTCAATAGCACAAAACGTCAATACATTTGACACTTATTGCACAAAACGTCCTTACGTTTCATTTATTTTACATTTTCATCCTTATTTCAACGTTTCATTGCGGAAAACGTCATTTTCACTATTTTTCAATGTAAAATGCCCAATATACACTTGTATTTAAGTAAAACAAAAAAAGGGAAATAAAAAAATAAATTACAATTATTCTCCCAATGTAAAATGGAAAATAAAAATAATAAATTACAATTATTCTCCCAATGTAAAAAGGAAAATAAAAATAAATTACAATTATACTCTCAATGTCTTTAAAAAGTGCAAATGAGTTAAAAAAAAATCTTATTAAAACATTCAAACCATCAGCATTCTCCTCCTCCCTCAACCTTATCCTCCTTCCACCATCCAAACCATCATACCCCACCACCATTCAAATCATCTCACCTCCCTCTACAATATTGGGGCTGATGGTTTGGCCAGCATTAACGGTACTGGTGGTGGAGTTGGTTCTCGGCTAGATATTGAGAGCATAATTGTAATTTATTATTTTTATTTTTATTTTCCTTTTTTTGTTTTATTTTGATATGAGGGTATATTGGTCATTTTACATTGAAAAAAAAAGTGAAAATGACATTTTCCGCAATGAAACATTGAAATAAGTATGAAAATGCAAAATAAATGAAACGTAAGGACGTTTTACACAATAAGTGTCAAACATATGGACGTTTTGTGTTATTGAGCCAAGTACAAAAAGTTTGATACGTAAGGACATTTTCCGCTTTCAGTGTCAAACATATGGATGTTTTGTGCTTAAGCCTTTTAATAAAGTTTTTGGACTCACTTACACTTTTTAAAAAGTTTGAGAGTATAATTACAATTTATTTTTTTATTTTTCTTTTCATTTTTTTTATTTAAATATGAGAAGTATATTGGTCATTTTACATTGAAAAACAGTGAAAATGACGTTTTCCACACTGAAACATTGAAATAAGGGCGAAAATGCAAAAAAACGAAACGTTGGGACGTTTTGTGCTAATAAGCCTTTTTAAAATATATAAACTTTTTAAAACATCCAAACACTCTTTATTCACATATTTTAAAAGACTCAAAACTAATATTCATTTATTCACAATTAATTAATATATATTTTAATTTATAAACACTTCCTACTTACATGCTTAAAATTTAATTATTTAAAATATGTATTCCCGAACAATTATACTTCTAGAGAATTTAAATTTAATTTTTGCCGCACTCTTGACTGCCAATTTTTGTGGCCAACTTTAGTTTTTTTAAATTTTCTTATTTGGACAATAGTCTAAGCTTCCTTCTAAGTCAACCTCCGCATCTCTCTCTATATATCGCCCATCCATGCACACTCTCTTTACATTATCTCTCAATCTTTCTCTTTTAAGATGTCTATCGGTATGTGTGGGTGTGTGCGTGTGTGCCACATGCCCTTGAACTTTGTAAACATGCAACTCTTTTATTCAGTGGGTGCCTACCTAGCTTGGATGTGTCACTCAACTTTCCACGATTGATCTTGCATTTATTCAGAAAAATAAATAAGTATATTCTAATCAAACTGTTAGGTTTTTAGTGTTGGCGATTATGTGGGTAAATGGACTAATTTGTAACGTGTTGTAAAAGTCAATGACCTAGGGTGCAATTTGTATAAATTGGGTTATGAGGTCTAGGTTTTGAGCATAAGAAGAGGAGAAACATGGCACCGCAGTTTCATTAGCCTATTGCATGGACACTGCTTGAGTGATGTCTATCGCTCACCTATCGCTGAGTTCTCGTTCGAGCGACGGTGTGTCGCTCGCCTACCGCCAACTTGTCGCTCGAGCAACGGGTCGATCCGAAAAACTCTAATTGCTGTTTTGAAATATTGTTTCCAGCCCATTAAACCTAGTTACACTCTCCTATAAATACCAAAGCCTATGCACGGATTGTTGGGTGGTTGATTATTATTCTTTTACATCATATTATTCTTTAGAGATCCAAGAACACGTTCATTCTTAGTGATTTATTCTTTTTCGTCTTGAGATCTTTCAACCTCACTTTGGGAAAATATCAAATTGAAAAATCCAAAATACTTGCTTCCTAAACATTCTTAGAAAGGTACTTTCTCAGTTTAATTTCAGAGGCCGCTGGAGGTTGGATTTCAAGTACAAGAAAAGCATAAGAATTGGAGATTCTTGGAAGTCCAATTAGAAGAGACAATTAAGGGTGGCAAAAAAGCTCGTAGGTTCGAACGTCTCGGGCTCGGCTCGAAAAAAGCCCGAGCCATGCCCGGCTACCGAGCCCAGGCTCGGGCCAAGCCCCATTTCGGGACTTTGGCCCGTGCCACGGGCCAAAATGGCCCTTGCCCGGCTCGATAATTAAAAAAAGTGGAAATTTCAAGAAATGACCACTTTCACATGGTCATTTGCAAAAATGTCCAAAAATTTTGCAATGTCCATTTTGCAATTATTTAGACCAAAATGCCCTTGTTCACACTTTTTAATTCCACACTAAATACAAAAGATTTATAGTATTAAGAAAATGTGTTGACCAATAAGAATTTGACAACTAACCTTTACTATTATTTTGAAAAAGTACAATGTCAATTCAAACATTTAATGTTTTCTTTTCACCCAATTGGACCCAAGAAAATCTACCTAAACCATGACCCGACCCAAATAAATGAACCAAAATCAATCTAACCCTTCTTCTTTGAGGACGCTTCACAAACCCTCTACCTTCACCTAGAACCGCCGCTTCCTCCTCAATCCACCCAAACCCACATGACCCAACCCAAGTAAATGAACCAAAATCAAGTCTAACACTTCTTCTTTGAGGACGATTCACACATGCCTCTACGTTTACGAGTACCGCCGCCACTTCCTCATCTTCCTCTATTCTCTATTTGTGAAAAACCGTCCAGGTAATTAGGGGGTTTTCTTCTTTTTTCTTATGTGTAGCTAGTAAGAGGGTAATTAAGAATTGTCTGCACACGGCATTTGAAATCTAAAAGAAGTGAACCACTCTAAATCATGCTATCTTGCGCAGTTTGATTTATGAATTATATGTTCTAATTTATGTGTGTTATGGAATGGAATGAAATTGCATGATTAAGTTAGGCAAATTAAAGTTGAGATTAAATGAGGCAAATATATGGAATTGACCTGTTGCTAAGTTTTCTAATGCTTATAAGTGAGAGTCATACATTAGTTTCTTTATTCAAGCTTTATTCCAGAATTCACTGTGGTGTAAATGAGCATGTTGAAGCTGAGATTTGTGTTGATAAAGTTAGCATGAAATCATCATTTGGTGCTAAACAATGCTCAAAATTGTGTCATTTACTAATTAGGATGGTCAGAATGAGATTGTTATGAACTAAATCTTCATGGAGCTCAAGCTGCTTGCTTGATTTTTACAACATTTGACATTTATTAGCGTAACGAGCCTAGTTTGTGCCAACTTAAAAGGCTTGGGAATGTTATTATATTGGATCTTTGTCTCATAGGCTGATCTTTGAATAGCATTTGGCCAGTGAAAGTTTAGGACTTTTGATAACTATAATCATTTCGATGTGTTCCAAATATTCTAGAACGTGGTATTTTTAACCATTCCCAAATATAATTTGACATTGTGTGCTTTAATAGTGTCCTAATATTACTCCTCTAGTGGAAATTTGAAAAAATGACCACTTTTATATGGTCATTTGCAAAAATGTCCAAAAAATTAGCAATGTCCATTTTACAATTGTTTAGACAAAAATGCCCCTTTTAACACTTTTTAATTCCACACTAAGTACCATGTCAATTCATATCACTTTTCCCAATTGACCCATTAAAATCAACCCAAATCCACGTGACCCGACCCAGCTAAATGAAACAAAATCAAATCTAAGACTTTTGAATTGTAGGGTTTTCAACTCACGCCTCTTGAGTCTTAATCGAGACCACCGTCTCCTCCTCCATTCTCTATTTGTGAGATTGGGTCCATTGAGAGTCATCAACGCCACCGCTTCCTCCCCCTAGGAGAGGTGATTTAGCGAGAGATAAATTAGTTTCAAGTAAGTTTTTGAAATTATCCTTGTGTTTTTAAAGTTTTATTTCAATTCATATATATTCTGAACCCAAAATTGAAGCTATTGAAACCTAACTTGGAATCATCAACTTGGTTGTTGAAGGATGAGTTAATTGAATTGAAAGAATTGATCTCACTGTTCAAACCAACAGGACCATACCCAGAACTATTATTACCTTTCACCCCAGCTTTCAGTCCATCGTTGTTGAACCCAAAATTGAAGCTATTGAAATCAGACTTGGAATTATCAACTGGGTTGATTGAATTGAAAGAGTTATTAACCTCACTGGGACCAACCCTTATGTCGAAATTCTGCCTCTGCTCGGTGTGTTTTGTCGAATGGTTGGTGCTCCAAATTGAGTCATTGAAAGAAAGACTTGCCAAATTGCTTCTTTCAAGCCGAATATCATCACTAAATTGCCAGAAAGACGATTGATTTCCATTCTCCATTTCCTCTAATTCTGAATACTAGAATTAATTATGTATTAACTGAAACGATAATATGGATAAGAAAGTCTTGGAGTGGGTATATAAGGTAGAAAAATAGGAAATTTCTAGGAAGTGGGATAGGAAATGGCGTGTAGATTTGGGGAAGGTAGTAATATAAAAAGAAAGGCAGAAAAATGGGAGTTTGACAGCGTAGCTTAGGTGAGAGAATGGGTGAGTGGGGATGACATATACACGGTTTGTAACATACATGGCTAATTTTCTTATAACTAGGATAATGATGTAAACCATGTTTTGAAAGTTTAACTTGATTTTTCCCTTTGGATTTTAATTACTTGATTGGTTGAAAGTTTATATTATACTTCTTAATGACTTTCAAATACTTCAAAAGAACATCGATGCAAATTCATCCAAACCATTTTAATCTATTCTAATGCAATCCATAATATTTGTTTATGAAGACTGAACATTTCAACTATACAATATTTTTCCAAATGTAGAAAGCAACAGTATCATAATGAAAGAAGCTTTACAAACAGCACATTAAAGGATACTGTACTAAAGAAATGCATTCACTAACCTCACTAACAAGAGTCATGGAAAAGCTTGCTAAGAAAGCATCAAATACTCTCGAACCAAGAACAACTAAATAAACTTGTTGATTCACATAATCAATCAATAGATTTTTTGGATGAAAATCTATAAATAGGGACTCGGGTGTTACAGAAGTTGAAAGTTGAGTATCTAAAGGCCAAGGACCTTTTTTACGTCAAATGGTAAATGTAGGTGAAAACTTTCCTAAATATTATTAGTTAACTGTGTTTGTTATATGATAAAATAGTACACACTCCCTTGACGAAGCCAATAACCAAAGAACAAAAAGTTTTCCCACGAGGAAAATACTTACTATTTAATATCACAATAAAAACCTTCAAACCTCCCTCAAAACACCCAATTTTGTAGAAGCGACCAACAATGATCCTGTAGGTACCCGCATTTGGCTCGGAACCCCAACTTGCATATGAACCAACACGTTATACCCCTCTACAGCTTTACTTTCTTTACACAAGTAATCAATTTATTATTCGTCGACCTAATTATGCTTCAACACAAACAGCATTAAATATTTTGATATCTTATAATTTTCCTTAACAGTCCAATGAAACTATACAAAGACAACATTCAGTGGATTATTCCAATAAACAGTTATTGTTATATAAGCATCAATGGTTATTATTTAGGTGTGCAAGCATAATTGAAACAATTAACAAAAATAAGCTAATAATTTCTTTGCCAAAAGAAAAAAATCAAAACAATTGTTAGCAAGGTGAAAATAAACAAAAAATAAATATGGATTATGATTAATATTTTGATACATGAGTAAGACCATACCTGTGCAAGATCTCCCTTATATTTTCCATTCTTTACACGGGCCACATGCCCTGCATTGGACTTGCTCTTGATGGAGAGCAAATGATGGATTTCATCGGGAGGTACTCTGGCCACTCGGCTTGGATAAACAGTGCAAAGTCCTTTACATGCATGTATTCATAAATAATAAGGTTAACATACCAGAAAAACAAGAGATGCAATAAAATAATTACCACCTATATAAAATAATGATTCTACAAACGAGCAACATGAATACCTCATTAATATCGTACTGCTTGTTGGCTTCAATATAAATAAAACCATTCGCATGGTCGAATGCCAATGCGGATATTATCTGTAGCTTAGTACTTAAATAATTCAAGGCTGCGTATTTTTGCATTAAGCAGAAAGCTGAATGCCTCTCACGACCAAAATCAGGAGCTGGATATTGACTAATGAAATATCATGCCAACTTTCTACATCTAGTATCATCTACAATATCAACAATTCAAAGAATTAATCCAGCAAGCTGATTACAATTACAGCCGAATTTGGAAAAGCTCCATCTCCAGGAGCTCAACTTGTCTTTCTTAAAAAAAAGTTTTTTTCTTAAATTTTTTTTTTGAGGATGTAGAAGATCAAAACTAATTTTTAATTCAAAGGTGAAATATGGTGCAATATTCATCAAGAATAAAAGGATTTCTGACCTTCAAGCTGCCTTGCATATGCATCAATCTTTTTTGCTTACTCTCTATCCCTTTAAATTACATTTTCCATGTTGTCACCCAAAGAAACTGATTAATGTTTTGAATTAACAACTCAACATAATCTCAATCATAGCATGGCACATGAAATTAATAAACCAACTTTAATGACGCATCAACATAAATATCATGGATAATCTATATATATTAGAAAAATACTTTTCCACAATGAAAATAGATACACTAAAACGAAGTGAATGCCTGTTGTTGAATTGAATCCAATGGCTGTGTAAATGAAGTATAAAAGTTTTATCAAACTGTGATATATAAAGAAGAACTAATACACTATTACTTTACTTTCAAGTATATTTTTCTTTCCACACTACTTCAGTTAAGTTACTTTTTGTTAGTGCAAGTAAAAGAAAAAAAAAGTAAGCAATTCTTACATTCAAAATAAGTACCATATTTCAATCATGGATAAATGTGTTAATGCTTCTCATGGGACAAGTTTTGTTCTCTGGTGGAGGAAATTCTCCTTATTGAAATTATAATTAGTTAGAGACTTGAGCATGAAGTACGAAATTATGATTATGATTTGTTTAGTTTAGTTTCCTGCTAAAATTCTTTGTAAAGCATAACAAGCACCTAGGATAGTACAAAATAATCATTGCTTTATATCAAACAAACATGATTTTTCCCATTGAGATAGCCCGGTGATTTCTTTCTTGGTTCTTCACATGTCTTCTCATTTGTACAAAGAAGTATTTGGTATTTATTTGTTTACTCTCAAAAGATATTAGTCTCATTATCAAATTTTGTAGTTACAACTTCATAATATTCTTCATAAGTTTAATACTATACTTCTTCAAGTTAACCTATGTTATTTTGAAATTTTTCGTATATGTAGTTGTAATTATTTATTCCTTCTACTTTACATTGTCTTTAGTTATTTTTCTTCTCTCACTATTCCTTTGTACGTTCTTATATTTTTCATCTTGTTTGTTTCATTTATTTGTAGATGTCTCCCTCACACCGCTATAAAATACCGGAGGAATAGCGCGTTCCTGGCCAAATTTCCTAAGTAAGCAACACAAAGTACATATCGATTGTCCTCAACAAGCTTGACGACCAGCAAAAGAATATGTTTGAGGAAAGCTGTATAGGCCATGTTGCGAAGCTGCCCGATGTCAAACTATCTGCCCAATTAATTCATGAAATGGTAAATAGATCTATTATTTGTCCAAAACTTCACGAGGCTTGGTTCAAGGTGAACCAACGGTTTGCAAGATTCGGTTTGCCGGAGTTCGCATTAGTTACTGGCTTGAAGTGTGGTGAGTTACCCAAAGGGCCGGCTGCTGAAAAAATCATCGGAAAAAATCGACTATGGGACAAACTGTTTACCAATAGAGACCGAATTACTTGTGGCGACCTAGAGAAGGTTTTCTTGAAATGTGTCAACCGTAACGATCGTTACAAGCTTGGGTTGGCACTAATTATAGAAGGAGTTTTCCATTGTAGAGACCGAAATGTTGGGATACATCCCGATACTCTTTCCATTGTCGATGATTTGGATTTCTTCAATGTCTATCCATGGGGGAGAGTATGTTTTACGCCTCTGATCAAATCACTAATCCGTAGATGGGGGAGAAAGGCAGACTTGGCAAAGGTAAACGATTGCGACAGAATGTCGTACACATTGTACAGATTCCGTCTTGCCGTGCAGGTATACATGTGTCCGCATTTTATTTAAGTAATATGCATTGCACATTTTTACGCTTCTCCGTATATGGTAACCACTTTTATAAATGTGTTGCAGTTGTGGGTGTACGAGGCAATCCCAGAGTTGGGAGCTCGATTCTCGAGTAAGATTGGTGACGACATCCCAAGGATGTTGCGATGGTCGGGCACAAGACAGCCTCAAGCAAGAACATATTCTGATTTCTTCGACAAGACACATGTGAGCAATTTACCTTAATAAGTGAACTAGTACTGTCTGCCTACATTATCCTTGATTTTGCCGTCTTTTCCTCCCATTCGCAGTTACATTTGTGGGCTACGTTGCGTGCTTCTGCTGAAGAAGAATTGCGCCATACTTCTCCGAGTTAGTTCCATTCGAAGATGTTGCAGACTCGGTTCTGGATAGTTTGGTTCTTCAAAGTATTGAAATACAAGATTGTCCACCAGAAGTTCATGTCCTACCAACTAATGAGAACAACCGAGGCAAGAAATCGAAGACATCTACCAAAAGTGGAGTTCGACCGTGTGATTTCAGTGATGATGAGGGTGGAGAAGAAGGGCATCGTGCTCCAGTCAACGACTTGCCATCATCTTCTACAATGAGAAATCGACCAGTAGTGAGTCATGTTTCTTTGGATGACATCCGAGCTCTGTTCGCTGAACAGAGAGAGATGCTTGATCTCAAGTTGGGCGAGCTGAGAAGGGAAATGAATGTGAGGTTCAATGGTATCGAGAAAGAAATAGGAGATCATGTGTGTTCTGTGAAGGATCATGTTACATATCAGGAAAATATGATGAAACGGAGGTTTGAGGATGTAGTGACTGAAATTGGAGGACAGAAGGTGAGTGATGAGTATGGTATATTTGGTTGTGAGCAGATGGGTGATGAAGCGATGCCTGTACGGGATTATTGTGATGATGTACGGGATGATTGTGATGATGTCTCGTTGCCGAACACTTTGTACGACGAACAGCTCGTCGAGGCAAGCCACATGAATGCTTGTAACGTCGATGGCTTGATCGGGAGGTCCTCAGATGTGAGTGCCCCACCCGTGGATCTTCCTAACGTGAATGTTCCACCGCCATCCCAACCTCGATCTATTAGAGTGAAGATGCCCAGTGCTAACACGCGGACTCCATTTACACGATCTGGTCGTCGAAAGAGTAAGAGGAACGAGTAGCTACTTTACATTGTTGGCGTAGCATGGTATTATTTTTGGAAACATCATGAATATTTGTGGCTTTGTTTACCATCGTTAGGAACATATTTTGGTTGATGGTATAGGTTGTCATGTTTTTTGTCTAATTGTAATGGATAAATGTTGGACATTTTGTCATTCAGTTACATGTAGAACAGGTCGAAGTACATATGTTGCTATCTTTTGAACTATTATTGAAGAAATTTGACAAGAGGGTTAAATATTTCTTCTATTGCTGTTATTTTCATATTTTGCACGAATTGATGATGATGAGAAGTTGTTAATTTTAGAAAAATTGATTTTATTGGGTTTCTGAAATTTAAATCTTGTCTTTGCAACAGTTCTTGATTGAGCAATATTTTTTAAAATTTAGGTTGTGTCTTTGTTAAGGTGGAAAATCTTTGAAAAATGTTGCAGGTACACCAATATTTACAATAATGAGGATTTGCAGGTACACCAATATTTCCCTTTTTGTGAGAATTAATTTTGATGTTAATGCTTTATTTGATTTTGCAAGCAAATGGATGAGATTAAGTAAATGTTGGATGTTGGCATATTGAGGAAAAGACTTTTCCCAATAGCTGTCTCCATCATTCTATCGCATCAGCTTGTATTTAGAACGTAAATCATTGAATTTTATTTTTATAATAAGCTATGTAGGCATTTTGTTCAATGAGTTGGTTCGACTTGCACAGAATGGGTACAATCAATTACGTGTACATGGACAAACTGTCGTTCCTGACCGTTCAAATATCAAGTGTCGAGATTGGCAGATGTCTAATGTTGAGAATGACAGATCACATGTCTAGAAATCTTTCTTTTTTTTTTTTTTCCTTTTTTTTTTTTTATTTTATTTTTTTCTTTTTTTTTTCTTCTTTTTTATTCTTTTTATGACTTTTTTTGTGTATAATTTTTTTTTTTTTTTTTATTGTTTTTTCCTCTTTTTTCTTTTTTTTTTTTTTTTTTTCTTTCTTTATTTCTTTTTTTTATTTTTCTTTTTTTCTTTTTTTTTTTTGTTTTTTTTTTTTTGTTTCTTTTTTTTTTTTTTTTTTCTTTTTTTTTT